>CAXHUQ010000289.1:0-21080 GCA_964020085.1 Micromussa lordhowensis
AACATGGCCGCTCAATTTCGGCCCAGTTCCCACGCAAACGTCAAAAAATTCATTACACGTCACCTTGAGAAAATCCAGATAAGATTCCAACAGAGACTGACGTAGGAAGACGTCGGGTTGCAGTATCACACCAGGGCGAGACCTCAAGAATCCAAGAAAGCCTAAGGGCATGAAAAGGGAAAATCAATTCGTTTGCACATCGTAAAATCGTTAAATTATTGAACAACACTGTGCGAGCGAAATAACTCAGACAATAAACTCACATAATATTCTTTCCTGGGTTTTCTGGTATGTCGATGTTGCCAAAGGTCTTGCTTGTCTTTCCAGCTGGACTGGACGAGTGAAGAAGGTTTTCAGTTCGCGCAGAAATGTCTGCATTTCCAGCGGCAATTGTCCAATGTCCAATGCATATGACTGTTTGCGAAGTTTGAATTCGGTCATGGGTACGACGCAGTTGCTTTCTTCTTCTGTTGATTCTTCTGGTTTTTCTTCTGTTGATTCTTCTGGATTTTCTGGTGATTCTTCTGGTTTTTCTGGTGATTCTTCTGCTGTCGTTTCTTCTGTGCACGTGGTTGCTCCTTCTTCGATCAGATCGTCGCAATCAACGTCTGTTTCTGTCTGCAACATGAAATTGCTCGTGCGTGGCCTCTTAGAAGGCGTTTGGAGCTGAATATCGGATTCATCTGAGCTCGACTCGTCTGAAGAAGTCAGCCGGTAGGAAACGATGGACTGCATGGCGCCGAGGGAAGAGGTGAAAAAGATCGAAGTTCACAGAGTTTTTCGTGGTCATTCGGTCAAAACAGAGATCCATTGACGAAATGGCTGACGGGAATTTTTTCATTCTCGTTCCCATATCCCTTTTTGAGGCCTCTAACCCAGGAGAGCTGGAAACTAGCAAAGGATCCAGCTCTTGTGGAGTGGGAAGAATTCAATTGTCAGCTCTCAGGCAATAATTCTAGCTTTTTTTTTGACCGAAACGTCGCTTTCTGTTATGTAAGGCGGGTATTTTAAGCTTTCGAGTGCAAATATTTTGAAGCCAATATTGTCCACTTTTCATGCATTTCTCACTTTACCAAACAAAGCTTTAAAGCGCGAAAAAGGTACCCTTTTTTCAGGTTGAAGCGATCTCTTTAAAAGCGCGGAAAAGGTACCTTATTCTGCGGTTAAAAATCTTTTTTTTTTCTTAAAAGGTACCTTTTTTAACTTTTCAACTAATCGACTCGCATTAACAAATAAGGTAACAATTTTGCATTTGTTCTATGAGAAATAAATGCAGAAAGTTTATTTTTCTGCTCTTTTCAATTAGCAGAGTTGATCTTTTTGTAAAAAAAGCAGAATTGCCGGAATCATTCTATGACTGACCGCTGCGTATTTTGTTAGTCCACAAGGGAAGTCATAGTGGACTCACAAAAAAAATTCTAATTAACTCTGGTTTCGTTCGATTTTTCTGAAATTTTAACACAATAAAGATGGATTGCTAAGAAACATATTTAGTCTTTGCCGATGTATAGTAGCTATTAACTCTAAAGAGATATATCGCTTCGAAGTCGGTGATTTGAAGTCGTTGGATTCGAACGAAGAGAATACTAAATACGCTAAAAAGGTGTTGAGTGAGGGCTATGGACTCAGTGAAAGGTTCCAGCAATTCTACTTTTCTAGAAAAAGATCAACTCTTCCACTTGAAAAGAGCAGAAAATTTAACTTTCCGCATTAATTTTTAGCGATCTCTTTAAAAGCGCGGAAAAGGTACCTTATTCTGCGGTTAAAAACGTTCCTGGATGAAAAGCGGACAATATTGACGCTAAAATATTTTCATCCGAAAGCTTAAAATGCCCGCTTTTTTTTTCTTACCTTCGTACAGGTGACTAACAAGAAAACGTACAACAGAAGGTCCTAATACTGAAATGTTGAACAGCGATATTTAAACAAGTGCTCAGTTATAAGGTAAAGTTTCGCACTTGTGAAATGATGGTACACGTTCTGTCTGTGTGTCCTGTCCTTTGGATTGTTACTAGAAATCGCTCTGAATTCTTCTAAAGTATATAACTATGCGTTATATGACCGGTTTACAAAATTCAATTGGTAATTGTATCATAGAAAAAACGCGCTTCGAATAGTCATGTTTTGCTTATCATGGAATACGTCTAAGTGTCCTACTTTGAAACACGCGAGTAACTTTCCTTGTGAAATATTTAACTTAAGCACTTCATATTAGGCAGGCGATAACGATGAACAGTTCTAAACAAGTACTGGGAATTTTGTTGTCAAACTTTAAAAAATGAGGAAGATAGAGCATTCTGAAAATGTCTTATGAAAACTTGACGATATTTAGGGCATGCGCAGTACTTTATCAAAGACAGTGACAACTTCTGCGTATATTGAATAGGTAAATATCATGCACAGTTTTTCTGTTTCAAAGCATTTGTCAATTGCTCTACGATTTTCAAAGTTTCGACTATCGTAAAATAAGAAGAAATGTATGAAAAAATTCGGTACATGCGCAGTAACGACAAATTCAACGTACGCGCCTCAAATTGTGCACACTGTAAACTTAGACAGAAACAAACAACTTGTGTAAATTTTGTAGTAAAACGTTAAAAACACATGAAAAGGCAGTATTTTGAAATTTTAAGACAATGTATTGGAAAATTACGATGTTTAGAGCATGCGCAGTAACTACCAATTGAACGTACGAACATGAAATTGTGCACACTGTAAACTTAGACACAGGCAAACAACTTGTATAAATTTTGTGGTTAAAAAGTAAAAACACACGAAAATATAATACTTTGAAATTTGAAGAGAATGTATGGGGAAATGTTTATTGAAAAATGCAGCACATGCGCAGTAATGACCAATTGAACGTACGAAAATGACATTATACACACTGTAAACTTCGACACAGACAAACAACTTGTATAAATTTTGTGGCTAAAAGGTAAAAAGACACGGAAATATAATACTTTGAAATTTTAAGACAATCGATGGGAAAGTGTTTGCGCGGGAACTGTTGTGTGCACATTCCACGTTCCGTTCTTATAGGATTTAAAATGCTTACAAGGGGGAACAAACTCTTAATTGTGCAAGGAATAAGTCTTACCCGTCCAAGGAGCGAATTTTCTGATTCAGAAGTGCAGCTTATGCGAAATAAATTGAAATCGAGTTCGGCAATTTCAAGTGTTCGCCGCGCGCGTGAATTTTGTAAAATGAGCATAGTTAACTCGAAGTGTAATATTTCCTCTAAAAAGCAGGTATACAACTATATTCTTCCGTATAAGCAAACCCTACAGAATCTAGTACACTGAAAATCTGAATTCTCTTTTCAAGTATACACTATAACTGTGTACTGAAATGTTGAACAGCCATATTTAAACAAGTGCTCAGTTATAAGGTGAAGTTTCGCACTTGTGAAATGATGGTACACGTTCTGTCTGTGTGTCCTGTCCTTTGGATTGTTACTAGAAATCGCTCTGAATTCTTCTAAAGTATATAACTATGCGTTATATGACCGGTTTACAAAATTCAATTGGTAATTGTATCATAGAAAAAACGCGCTTCGAATAGTCATGTTTTGCTTATCATGGAATACGGCTAAGTGTCCTACTTTGAAACACGCGAGTAACTTTCCTTGTGAAATATTTAACTTAAGCACTTCATATTAGGCAGGCGATAACGATGAACAGTTCTAAACAAGTACTGGGAATTTTGTTGTCAAACTTTAAAAAATGAGGAAACGCGGAAGCGCGGAAACGCGGAAACGCGGAAGCTCATAGACATAAATTCTCACCGGAGTGTACATTTTCGAAATCCGAGTAGATACATATACAGTCATACCTCTATCACACGTACACCGAAAGGACAGAGCGAGGTGTCCCTATTTGAGAGGTTTCTATTTTGCAGGTCATTATTATAATCACATCTCTTAAACGAAAATGGTGATCTATCATTTCAATTTTATTTTCCGAAACAGTGCTTGGTAGAGAACATTCAGGTAAATTTTCAAAAAAACTCATCGCTAAATTTTATTTCTCAGGAATCACCTTAAATGGCGCCGAGTGGATCCCTTAGGCAAAAGTTTTGACTAATTAACTCTGGTTTCGTTCGATTTTTCTGAAATTTTAACACAATAAAGATGGATTGCTAAGAAACATATTTAGTCTTTGCCGATGTATAGTAGCTATTAACTCTAAAGAGATATATCGCTTCGAAGTCGGTGATTTGAAGTCGTTGGATTCGAACGAAGAGAATACTAAATACGCTAAAAAGGTGTTGAGTGAGGGCTATGGACTCAGTGAAAGGTTCCAGCAATTCTACTTTTCTAGAAAAAGATCAACTCTTCCACTTGAAAAGAGCAGAAAATTTAACTTTCCGCATTAATTTTTAGCGATCTCTTTTAAGACAATCGATGGGAAAGTGTTTGCGCGGGAACTGTTGTGTGCACATTCCACGTTCCGTTCTTATAGGATTTAAAATGCTTACAAGGGGGAACAAACTCTTAATTGTGCAAGGAATAAGTCTTACCCGTCCAAGGAGCGAATTTTCTGATTCAGAAGTGCAGCTTATGCGAAATAAATTGAAATCGAGTTCGGCAATTTCAAGTGTACGGCGCGCGCGTGAATTTTGTAAAATGAGCATAGTTAACTCGAAGTGTAATATTTCCTCTAAAAAGCAGGTATACAACTATATTCTTCCGTATAAGCAAACCCTAAAGAATCTAGTACACTGAAAATCTGAATTCTCTTTTCAAGTATACACTATAACTGTGTACTGAAATGTTGAACAGCGATATTTAAACAAGTACTCAGTTATAAGGTGAAGTTTCGCACTTGTGAAATGATGGTACACGTTCTGTCTGTGTGTCCTGTCCTTTGGATTGTTACTAGAAATCGCTCTGAATTCTTCTAAAGTATATAACTATGCGTTATATGACCGGTTTACAAAATTCAATTGGTAATTGTATCATAGAAAAAACGCGCTTCGAATAGTCATGTTTTGCTTATCATGGAATACGGCTAAGTGTCCTACTTTGAAACACGCGAGTAACTTTCCTTGTGAAATATTTAACTTAAGCACTTCATATTAGGCAGGCGATAACGATGAACAGTTCTAAACAAGTACTGGGAATTTTGTTGTCAAACTTTAAAAAATGAGGAAACGCGGAAGCGCGGAAACGCGGAAGCTCATAGACATAAATTCTCACCGGAGTGTACATTTTCGAAATCCGAGTAGATACATATACAGTCATACCTCTATCACACGTACACCGAAAGGACAGAGCGAGGTGTCCCTATTTGAGAGGTTTCTATTTTGCAGGTCATTATTATAATCACATCTCTTAAACGAAAATGGTGATCTATCATTTTAATTTTATTTTCCGAAACAGTGCTTGGTAGAGAACATTCAGGTAAATTTTCAAAAAAAATCATCGCTAAATTTTATTTCTCAGGAATCACCTTAAATGGCGCCGAGTGGATCCCTTAGGCAAAAGTTTTGACTAGATGATGGGATGCAAAAGAGAGAAAACACTTATTTGCGCTAATATTCAAGTCATTACTGCACTTTTCAATAACATGCGGACTCTAAAACATTTTTAGAGCATGGCATAATGGCTCATAGCCCATGATCGCTAAGCCAATGAAAACTCTTGAATATTAAATTATTTGCAGATAAAAAATACTAAAAAGGCAAACTGTCAGAATCAAACAAGACTCTTCAGGGGATTTAATGACAATAATATTCATAACCATGCTTTATATACTATAAAATTTACATAATTACCATTTGAAATGTCTAAATGGCAAGGTTTGGGCTAGAGGCTTAAGATAAAATTCGGTAAATGCTGAAAGGTTTTCAATGGCGGTGCGCAGCACGATGTAATGAGCCGAAGGGGATTCCCCTGGATGGGTTTTGATGGTTCCAAAAGCCTTGTCAGGCTTGGCATTGCCATTGACAACCCAATTAGCAATTTCTTCTTATATATATAGAAATATATAAAGGTAGAATAAACAGAAGAAGATGCGAACTTTTCTCTTTGTGGTCTTTAATACATGGACGTTTCGCCCGTTCGGGCTTCTTCAGCACTTACAAAATCGATACTTGGATGTTGGTTAACCAACATCGTTTACACATCTATAGAAAAATATAAATATAAAAATATAAAAACATATATGTATATACACACATATAACTTAACTTAACTTATTATATTAAATTATTTCCAGATAAAAAATAACTGTCAGAATCAAACTAGTTTGTTATTCAGTTGGAGCTAAAGAAAATTTTAAGCCCAACAGGGTTTTATGTTCTAATATCTATAGGAGTGTGGCTAATTTTGGATACCTATTTGGCGTTCCTGGCCCTTAATCCAAGGGAAGTTGATGGGGTGTGGTTTCTTTGTACTTGTATCCATAGTATCAAGTCAGTCTGACTTGTGCTGAGTGAAGAACATGCTATATACTTAGTAGAATTAGCATAGCTTTCAGGCATTGACTATGATTTTAAGGCAGTTTAGTGTCCAATGATTGAGGCAATATTTAAATAAACAATAAACTTATTTGATTGTACCATTACTACTTGGATAACCCAGTAACTCTAGAGCTGAGACAAAAGTCCCGACTTGTGGAAGGGATGCCGCTTTCCGGTGGATGTCACAAATGATTCCCTGACAACTCAAGAACAGGATCCATCCACAAAGACCAAGTTCCGGAATCAACTTACTAACTCTTGGTTTAGATTTCCAGATCACCAGTAGGAGACCTTCTTTGTCAAGCTTCCATGCCACACCCTGTCAAAACAAGACCTCAAAACCAGAGAGATATCACAGTTGTCAGGATTTGACTATCATTATTGTACAACGAAATTTATTTAGTTGATAAAATCCTTTCAGACATCACATCAACTATAAATAAAAGCTAACATAAAAAATATATCTATATGTACATATGCATAACTTAAATAAAAGTAGCTGTATCAAGGTAACAAGATAAATGAATGAAAATTTATAATTAATATTTATTGAGGCAATTTCTTGCAAAGGGCTTTCATGTGATATGATGTCATCAGCCTGAATTTTTCCACAGAAGGGAGGACAAGAGATTCTATTGTCAATTTCTGCTTATGCTAGATCAAGTGTGGAGTGTAGAACTTGAAGTAAGCACTGCTGAGTTACTCCATAAGACACTGGGCTTTACTGGGCCCGTTGGACATGGTTGGACCTGGTTTTCGAAACATATATAATAAGATAATGAATGATAAGATAATGAATTGAAGACTTCATCAAAGACTACACTTTCATCCCAACAAGCCTGTTAGGTGATCTCTCACTCTTCAGGGGGATTTTAGAGACAATAATATTCATAGCCATGCTTTATACACTATACAATTTACATACCGGTAATTACTGTTGCAGAGAATTTGAAATGTCTAAATATTTAAATAAACAATAAACTTATTTGATTGTACCATTACTACTTGGATAACCCAGTAACTCTAGAGCTGAGACATGCCAAAAGTCCCGACTTGCGGAAGGGATGCCGCTTTCCGGTGGAGGTCACAAATGATTCCCTGACAACTCAAGAACAGGATCCATCCACAAAGACCAAGTTCCGGAATCAACTTACCAACTCTTGGTTTACATTTCCAGATCACCAGTAGGAGACCTTCTTTGTCAAGCTTCCATACCACACCCTGTCAAAACAAGACCTCAAAACCAGAGAGATATCACAGTTGTCAGGATTTGACTATCATTATTGTACAACTAAATTTATTTAGTTGATAAAATCCTTTCAGACATCACATCAACTATAAATAAAAGCTAACATAAAAAATATATCTATATGTACATATGCATAACTTAAATAAAAGTAGCTGTATCAAGGTAACAAGATAAATGAATGAAAATTTATAATTAATATTTATTGAGGCAATTTCTTGCAAAGGGCTTTCATGTGATATGATGTCATCAGCCTGAATTTTTCCACAGAAGGGAGGACAAGAGATTCTATTGTCAATTTCTGCTTATGCTAGATCAAGTGTGGAGTGTAGAACTTGAAGTAAGCACTGCTGAGTTACTCCATAAGACACTGGGCTTTACTGGGCCCGTTGGACATGGTTGGACCTGGTTTTCGAAACATATATAATAAGATAATGAATGATAAGATAATGAATTGAAGACTTCATCGAAGACTACACTTTCATCCCAACAAGCCTGTTAGGTGATCTATCACTCTTCAGGGGGATTTTAAAGACAATAATATTCATAGCCATGCTTTGTACACTATAAATTGACATACCGGTAATTACTGCCGCAGAGAATTTGAAATGTCTAAATATTTAAATAAACAATAAACTCATTTGATTGTACCATTACTACTTGGATAACTTAGTAACTCTAGAGCTGATACATGCAAAAACTCCCGACTTGTGGAAGGGATACCGCTTTCCGGTGGATGTCACAAATGATTCCCTGACAACTCAAGAACAGGATCCATCCACGAAGACCAAGTTCCGGAATCAACTTCCCAACTCTTGGGTTAGATTTCCAGATCACCACTAGGAGGCCTTCTTTGTCAAGCTTCCTTGCCATACTCTGTCAAAACAAGACCTCAAAACCAGAGAGATAGCACAGTTGTCAGGATTTGACTATGATTAAGACAGTTTAGTGTGCTATTATTGTACAACTACATTTATTTAGTTGATAAAATCCTTTCAGACATCACATCAACAATAAATAAAAGCTAACATAAAAAATATATCTATACGTACATATGCATAACTTACATAAAAGTAAATATATCAAGGTAGCAAGATAAATGAATGAAAATTTATAATTAATATTATAATTATAATTATATTGAGGCAATTGATTGCAAAGGGCTTTCATGTGATATGATACCATGAGCCTGAATTTTTCCAAGACCAATAATTTCTATAAGACCAAGTGTCTTATAGAGTAACTTAAGCAGTGCTTACCTGAAGTTATACACTCCAAACTTTATATAGCATAACCAGGAAATGAAACTAGAATCTCTTGGCCACCTGTGGAAATATTTAGGCTCATGTCATCATATCACAGGAAAGCCCTTTGCAAGCAATTGCATCAATAATGGCACACTAGACAGCCTTTAAATCATAGTCAATGCCTGAAAACTGTGCTATCTCTACCTAGTATATAGCATGTTCTCCACTCAGCACAAGTCAAAGCCACTTGATACTAGGCATAAGAGTACAAAGAAACCACACCCAAACACCTTCACTTGGATTACGGGACAGGAACTCCAAATAGATATCCAAAATTAGGCACACTCCTGGAGATATTAGTACATAAAACCCTGTTGGGCTTAAAATTTTAATTTGGCTTCAACTTAATAACAAACTAGTTTGATTCTGACAGTTTTGCATATTTCTGATATACAACCCCAACCTCTGTCGAGAAAAGTCAAAGTCAAATTGAAATTGAAATCCAAAAAATCGAAATGGCTTAATCAAGTCAAGCTGGTTTGATAAAGTTTACAGACGAAAATAACTTAATAGCACCATATTAACAGACCCCATTTTCAAAACTCCAGGTAGATATAGATATATGTATTATAATAAGATAATGAATTGAAGACTTCATCAAAAACTACACTTTCATCCCAACAAGCCTGTTCCGTGATCTCTCACTCTTCAGGGGGATTTTAAAGACAATAATATTCATAGCCATGCTTTATACACTATAAAATTTACATACCACTAATTACTGTTGCAGAGAATTTGAAATGTCTAAATATTTAAATAAATGATAAACTAAGACATTTCTTAACTCTGGACTTAAAAATATTCTCATTTGTTCCATCAGGTGACATCTATAACAGCCTCAAGTGAGAAATCAGTCTTATAAAGTGTCATTTGGAGTGGCTCGACTAACAAAATGGCTATCAACTTGAAGTGCCAGGTTTCAAGCTGAAACGTTGCTTTCCAGTGGACGCCACAACTGATTCCCTGACCCGGATGCATCCACAAACAACCAAGTTCAGGCCAACTCTTAGATCAGATTTCCAGATCAACTAGGTGGCCTTGTCAAGTTTCCTCGCCTTGTTACCCTGCCAAAACAATTACCCCAGTTTGTCAACTCACCAAAATAAAATCATGTTTCACAATACAGTTTCCTCCTCTGACTTGCACCGCTGAACTATGAAAGGTTCATACCTGTAGAATGCAGAATCGGCTTAATTCAGCCTGTTTGGGCAGCCTTGAACTGAAAATGAAAAATGAAAGTCAAGGTAAATCCAGTCCAACAGACCCCAAAAGACGTTCCTGGATCAAATTTTGCAGGGTGATTGTATGGTGACTGTATGGTTTGCAAGAAAATTTTTTCACTAGGCGGGCTCGAGAACAAACGTATGTATGTTGGGCAGGTGTACGTGGCAGTAGTTCACCCCCCGTTGGGGGGAGAGGGGAGGGGCGTTTGACTCCAAAGTCAATTGCTTGGGGTGTGAATTTGGTGACTGTATGGTTTTGCAAGAAAATTGGCAGCAAGTCGAGAATAGTTGTGGAGAGGGTGTTTTTTCACTAGGCGGGCTCGAGAACAAACGTATGTATGTTGGGCAGGTGTACGTGGCAGTAGTTCACCCCCCGTTGGGGGGAGAGGGGAGGGGCGTTTGACTCCAAAGTCAATTGCTTGGGGTGTGAATTTGGTGACTGTATGGTTTTGCAAGAAAATTGGCAGCAAGTCGAGAATAGTTGTGGAGAGGGTGTTTTTTCACTAGGCGGGCTCGAGAACAAACGTATGTATGTTGGGCAGGTGTACGTGGCAGTAGTTCACCCCCCGTTGGGGGGAGAGGGGAGGGGCGTTTGACTCCAAAGTCAATTGCTTGGGGTGTGAATTTGGTGACTGTATGGTTTTGCAAGAAAATTGGCAGCAAGTCGAGAATAGTTGTGGAGAGGGTGTTTTTTCACTAGGCGGGCTCGAGAACAAACGTATGTATGTTGGGCAGGTGTACGTGGCAGTAGTTCACCCCCCGTTGGGGGGAGAGGGGAGGGGCGTTTGACTCCAAAGTCAATTGCTTGGGGTGTGAATTTGGTGACTGTATGGTTTTGCAAGAAAATTGGCAGCAAGTCGAGAATAGTTGTGGAGAGGGTGTTTTTTCACTAGGCGGGCTCGAGAACAAACGTATGTATGTTGGGCAGGTGTACGTGGCAGTAGTTCACCCCCCGTTGGGGGGAGAGGGGAGGGGCGTTTGACTCCAAAGTCAATTGCTTGGGGTGTGAATTTGGTGACTGTATGGTTTTGCAAGAAAATTGGCAGCAAGTCGAGAATAGTTGTGGAGAGGGTGTTTTTTCACTAGGCGGGCTCGAGAACAAACGTATGTATGTTGGGCAGGTGTACGTGGCAGTAGTTCACCCCCCGTTGGGGGGAGAGGGGAGGGGCGTTTGACTCCAAAGTCAATTGCTTGGGGTGTGAATTTGGTGACTGTATGGTTTTGCAATAATAACGAATAATGTATGGTTTTTATATTGCTACTATTGTGCTTTACCTTCCATATTTTTCTATTGTGATGTATGTGTGTCCGTCCGACCTAAATTATCCTAAACAAATTGTAATGCTGCCTGCCTGCCCCTTTTAAGTTTTCAGTTATTTCAGGCAGCCAGACCCCGTTATATTATTTTATCTCTATCTATTTGAATAATTTATCTGCATGTATGTAAGTTTATGGGGTAAATAAATTGTTGTTTTTGTTGTTACGAACCCTCGACTGTATGTGCCTCGGGTTTGCATAACTGTCTCGAATTCTCCCAGCCCTCCTCGTGTTTACATGAGGCTATATAAAGACGGAAAAAGTGCTCTATTGCTTAAATCGAAAGCAAATTATTACAGGACTATTAAATCTACCTTCCGATTGTGCTATATCATGCGATCCTGCGATGCTGGCATCAGGCAGGTCGTCAAATGGCGGCCAGCTTATCCATCGACGGCCCTCACGAACTTCTCTGCGACTCAAGACATTTTCCTCGGACAGCAAAAAGGGACATTTAGCGCTTTCAGGCGACTGAAATACTAACTAGCCAGCTTCCGTGATCTACAAGAAACACGTCCGCCATTTTGCTTATCAACCTCGTTCCCAGGCAGCGCTCGGAAATATTTGCCTGGAAATTTTTCCGGCCTGGAAAAATGAAATTACCAACTTCCTGATTTTTTATCACAAACTTAAATTGTGGCTTGCTACTGAAATCGATTGGCACAGATCTCAGTTTTTCAAGATTCTCTGACAAAATGATAGAATGCAAGACAGATCTCATCAAGTCACTAAACTGTTTATTGTGTCAATAAATTCTAAGAATGAAATAATACAATGCAATTACAATGCAACACACATCTTATGAGAATTGCCGACTTAATCGGACTTGAGAACCTGCATAACGAAGGCTTATCCCCGACTACCAGTAACGAGTATTATTCTCACGATATCATTCCTACGACTGATTAAACTATTCTGGGAGTACATGTAGTGACTTTCACCACTCAAAACATAAATTGTCGACGTTGGGAGAACATCGGCGTTGATCAAATTCCTTTTCACCTCTTCACACGTTGTTCCTCAGTTCCCACCATGCAATCCGAACGCTCCCTACCGGCTGACTTCGTCCGACGAGTCAAGCTCAGATGAATGAAAAATATTAGCTCGCAATAAAATTCCCTCAATAATATTGTTGCTACAACTGATCAGACTATTCTGGGAATAAAGATAAATTTACACCATAACATTACTGCCATTTTTCCTGCCGTGTATTTCGACCTTCAAATACGACGGGAATTTGCCAGTTAACCAAACTTGATTTGCACAGGTAATCACGCGGTTTCGAGTTCAATTTGGAATCAATTTCAGAAAAGCTGAAAGTGCAAATTAATTCCAAATTGAACGAGAAAAAACCCGTGAAAACACTTGCGCGAAGGATGTTTTGAACTCTCTTCTCAGTGTTTTCATGCGGAATGAGCTGAATTTCCGATGAATTCGAAAGATATATTTAATGCCAAAATTGTCAGAGAATTTGAGTCCTGATCGACAGAAAAAAGCAGTTTGACATCATTCATGATCAAGAAATCACAGCTAAAAACAGACTGGCTTCTCAGACAAAAAGCCAGTTCATAGCACATGTGAGTGACAATTATTCTAATACGTCAATGCAATTCTTCCCACCAGCTGACTTCACCAGAGCAATGCAGATCCGATGAATTCGAAAAGGTAATTTGAATGCCAAAATTGAGCCCGGGCCCCTAAAATTCCATCTCATCATTCCAGACATTTCGATTATTGTTTTCAAAAGACTAAAAACATGCAGACTCACCAGTCAATGTTGAGAGAATTTCAGTCCTGATCAACGGTCTTCCAATAAAATTCCTTCTCACTACTATGTCGACAGTGAATTTCAAGACCAAAAAAATGTTGTGAGGAACTGTCAGCTGGTAAGATAATTCTATTGAACTGCGATGAAGTTTAAAGTTAAAAGTACATGTCAGAGTCTCGTGGCTAGTCATTAATTCAAGTCATTAATTCAAGTTTCCTCAGACAACACGTCAATGCAATTTTTCCCACCAGCTGACTTCACCAGAGCAATGCAGATCCGATGAATTTCGAAAAGGTAATTTGAATGCCAAAATTGAGCCCGGGCCCCTAAAATTCCATCTCATCATTCCAGACATTTCGATTATTGTTTTCAAAAGACTAAAAACATGCAGACTCACCAGTCAATGTTGAGAGAATTTCAGTCCTGATCAACGGTCTTCCAATAAAATTCCTTCTCACTACTATGTCGACAGTGAATTTCAAGACCAAAAAAATGTTGTGAGGAACTGTCAGCTGGTAAGATAATTCTATTGAACTGCGATGAAGTTTAAAGTTAAAAGTACATGTCAGAGTCTCGTGGCTAGTCATTAATTCAAGTCATTAATTCAAGTTTCCTCAGACAACACGTCAATGCAATTTTTCCCACCAGCTGACTTCACCAGAGCAATGCAGATCCGATGAATTTCGAAAAGGTAATTTGAATGCCAAAATTGAGCCCGGGCCCCTAAAATTCCATCTCATCATTCCAGACATTTCGATTATTGTTTTCAAAAGACTAAAAACATGCAGACTCACCAGTCAATGTTGAGAGAATTTCAGTCCTGATCAACGGTCTTCCAATAAAATTCCTTCTCACTACTATGTCGACAGTGAATTTCAAGACCAAAAAAATGTTGTGAGGAACTGTCAGCTGGTAAGATAATTCTATTGAACTGCGATGAAGTTTAAAGTTAAAAGTACATGTCAGAGTCTCGTGGCTAGTCATTAATTCAAGTTTCCTCAGACAACACGTCAATGCAATTTTTCCCACCAGCTGACTTCACCATAGCAATGCAGATCCGATGAATTTCGAAAAGGTAATTTGAATGCCAAAATTGAGCCCGGGCCCCTAAAATTCCATCTCATCATTCCAGACATTTCGATTATTGTTTTCAAAAGACTAAAAACATGAGGACTCACCAGTCAATGTTGAGAGAATTTCAGTCCTGATCAACGGTCTTCCAATAAAATTCCTTCTCACTACTATGTCGACAGTGAATTTCAAGACCAAAAAAATGTTGTGAGGAACTGTCAGCTGGTAAGATAATTCTATTGAACTGCGATGAAGTTTAAAGTTAAAAGTACATGTCAGAGTCTCGTGGCTAGTCATTAATTCAAGTCATCAATTCAAGTTTCCTCAGACAACACGTCAATGCAATTTTTCCCACCAGCTGACTTCACCAGAGCAATGCAGATCCGATGAATTTCGAAAAGGTAATTTGAATGCCAAAATTGAGCCCGGGCCCCTAAAATTCCATCTCATCATTCCAGACATTTCGATTATTGTTTTCAAAAGACTAAAAACATGAGGACTCACCAGTCAATGTTGAGAGAATTTCAGTCCTGATCAACGGTCTTCCAATAAAATTCCTTCTCACTACTATGTCGACAGTGAATTTCAAGACCAAAAAAATGTTGTGAGGAACTGTCAGCTGGTAAGATAATTCTATTGAACTGCGATGAAGTTTAAAGTTAAAAGTACATGTCAGAGTCTCGTGGCTAGTCATTAATTCAAGTCATTAATTCAAGTTTCCTCAGACAACACGTCAATGCAATTTTTCCCACCAGCTGACTTCACCAGAGCAATGCAGATCCGATGAATTTCGAAAAGGTAATTTGAATGCCAAAATTGAGCCCGGGCCCCTAAAATTCCATCTCATCATTCCAGACATTTCGATTATTGTTTTCAAAAGACTAAAAACATGAGGACTCACCAGTCAATGTTGAGAGAATTTCAGTCCTGATCAACGGTCTTCCAATAAAATTCCTTCTCACTACTATGTTGACAGTGAATTTCAAGACCAAAAAAATGTTGTGAGGAACTGTCAGCTGGTAAGATAATTCTATTGAACTGCGATGAAGTTTAAAGTTAAAAGTACATGTCAGAGTCTCGTGGCTAGTCATTAATTCAAGTCATTAATTCAAGTTTCCTCAGACAACACGTCAATGCAATTTTTCCCACCAGCTGACTTCACCAGAGCAATGCAGATCCGATGAATTTCGAAAAGGTAATTTGAATGCCAAAATTGAGCCCGGGCCCCTAAAATTCCATCTCATCATTCCAGACATTTCGATTATTGTTTTCAAAAGACTAAAAACATGAGGACTCACCAGTCAATGTTGAGAGAATTTCAGTCCTGATCAACGGTCTTCCAATAAAATTCCTTCTCACTACTATTTCGACAAAAAAATGTTTTGAGGAACTGTCAGCTGGTAAGATAATTCTATTGAACTGCGATGAAGTTTAAAGTTAAAAGTACATGTCAGAGTCTAGTGGCTAGTCATCTGTGAGGGATTTGTGAATAGATCGCAAGCTGTTATTCAAACGATAAAGTCCCACTTTATTCCTGACAGGTGTCATTTCCACGGGTACGAGACAAGCGACATCTTCGATCCACTGTTCTCCATCTAATTCAAGTTTGAAATAGTTCTTGTAGGCTTTGTACCACAGCAGAGAAGCCTTACCATTTGCTAAGAAAGCATGGACCTGTCCAATCAAAATTTTGGGACTTCTCAGTGTGCTGTCTTCTTCAATCAGTCCTACAAATTGGGCCAGCTTTATGTTGGTAGTAGCTGGTGGCTGCACATGAGAAGTGTCAGTGGCTGTGGTTTCCATCACGCCTGGATTAGAGACAACGTCCTGGGCATATTCTCTTGCTACGCGAACAGCGCATTCTTTCCTTTCGTTGGCTGTTCGTCTATCGTATGTTTTCTCAGCCTGTTTCCTGGAATGACCTAAAGCAGAAGCCAGCGAAGCTTTGAGGGCATCTGAAGCGTCACTATTGAAAAAACAAAACACACCGCAATAAGCGTGGATGTTGCAGCTTGCATTTCTAGGAAATGTTTGTTCCATCATTTGTTTTTGACGCATCTGTCCTCTTACTGATGGTAGCTAAGTTCACTTTGACAATGTTGTGACGAAATTATCCGTCTATTACATTTGTATGAGCTACGCAGTTTTTCTCGTTCAATTTGAAGTTAATCTGCAGGAGTGAGTTTTTCAAAAGGGTGAGATTGCATGAGCCACTTAGGGTAATGCAAGTTCATTGCAAATTGAAAAAGACAAAGCATACGACTACTTAATAATGATATAAACATGCACGTGAAAACTTTCTCTTTTCTTTCAGCCAATAAGCGATAAACTCTAGTTCTGAAGCTTGTTGTGATGAAAATCTCCTAACCCTAAACAAAAGTGTACACTTTCTTCATGTTGGGCTTTCTACAAATAAAGAAGTCAACTATTCAATACTTACTCTCTGCCATAAGCCCAGGTCACAAATGAACTCCGAATCATGTTGATGGATACCACAGTCCCTGTCAGTTTCTGGAAAAGGTTCTTAATGTGGCTTGAAAAGGAGGAACTGCTAAACATTGCTCCATTTCTGTTCTGCAATGAAGCAAATAGAACCAAAGTTAGGGTGAATGTTGTTGTTTGTACATCTCAAGGAGAATGAGTGTAAGGACAATTCACCCCCAAGTGGGGTTAAGAAATACTGACATTCACCCCTGAATTTTGAAAGATTCATTCCTGTGGAATGAAGAATCGGGTAAATTCACCCGTCTAGACTGCCGAGAATGCTAATTTGAACTAAACCACCCCACAACTGAAAATGAAAATGAAACTCCGAGGCAATGTACCCCAACACAACCCAAAAAACATTCCTGCATCAAATTTGGCAGGGTGATTGGCCTTTATTACAAGTCCCCAACTTTTATTTTGAGGGTGAATGCGTGGTTTTTGGAGGTGACTTCAGGATTCTTGAAGATAAATCCCAGAAACTTGGCCACAGTTGCTCCAATAGCAGGGTTAGGGTTTAGATTTCTAGTAGAATCGGGGGTGAATTTGCCCTTTTAATCACACCTAATGGATTGACAGCAAGTTACTGCATTATAGCTTGAGACTACTTACCAGAAGCAAGATGTCGCCACTTTCTTTGCCAACCAATTGGGGACGGTGATTGTTCACAAAGTCGAGGAGTATTTTGCACAGCTCATGATCTGTCTATGGTCAGAAGAAAATGGTATGGATGAGTTTCCCTTTAAGTGCAACATCTTAGGAAGTATCGTGATATCATTAGAAAAATAATCACAGCATATGGGACTATGAAACAACTACTGGTTTATCCCAGAGAGAGAGAGAAAAAGAAACAAAAAACAACTGAATATTCGTACTAAATATCTGCTGCATTGTCTTACCTTCAGAGTAAGCTCCTGGCGGCCAAAGAACTTTGCAGTCTTATAGTTGTGGAAGTAAAGCGTGACCTCTTCTGATCCCTTCACCAAGAGGACATTCTTATCTTTGACCTGCGCAGGATGAAATTGTTGCCAGTTGGTTTGAATCTCTAGCGTGCGAACTTCGACGCCGCGGCCCGGCGGAATGAAAACATACATTGCCAAGATAACCAAGTCGCAGCATTCCCGGGCCTTATCTCTTTTGTTGACAGCCATCTCAAAGTAATCTCTCTGCACGCTGCACGCATTCACAATCTGTTCCCTGCAAAATGTTGCATAGTGATATTAGGCTGCAGTTATTCATACATGTAGGTTTCAGACATGGATACACAGAGGGTAGAGAGGACTACTCTATCCTCTTTTAAAATTAAATGACAAAGAAGTGAAACGTTTTTCAACAAAGTCTCAAGAGTTGGTTAATTTTCAATTCACTAAATTCTAATTACCCTCTGATGACAATCAGTAAGGTTTATACTGTTTACAATGTCAAAAATAGCTTTTAGTTAGAAACACGCACTTCCAAGTTTACAAAACATGTTTCGGATAATCAACATCCGTCGTCAGTTGCGAATACAGTTGCAGTGTCAAAAAATTACAACGAAAGTGTTAAATTGACATGGCCTCCTTAATTTTCAGTTGAAAGGACGCAGAGGTACTGTCAAGGATGGAAAAGGCATTCTCTCAGCACAAAGTTCTGCATGTTTTTGAGTCATAACTGTGCGAGTTCTTATGTGTGTTTCTACCTAAAAGTTATTTCATGTCTGTTGCCATTTGGCTTGGCCGTACGTTTTCGCAGGACAGGTGACACGTTAAAACTGCATGACAAGCTCTCCTGTCACCCAACACAAAGCAGTAAAATAATATTACTAGCGCTTACCAGTCAAGCCAACGGTTCAGAAGCGTCAGCTCTTCCTTAGTTTGAGGACGTTCGACATCGCCTTGACGCTGTAGAAGTGTTGCCTGTGTTCTTAGCTGCTTAATGACAGGGATGTCCTGGTAAACGGGTGCGCTCTCCCGGTGAAGGAATTTCGCAGGATACAGAAGCGAAGAGCAGTGGTTGGATATGGTGGCAGCTGACAAATTTCGTTGGTCCTGCAAAAGGAGAGAGAGAGAGAGAGAGAGAAAAAAAGCATTACACTGTTTATCAAGATTCAGGAAGTAGCCCTGAACAGTCAGTCGAAAACAATAACTAACAAGCTTTAATGGAAGAGGACAATTATGTTGGCACATCTTTTCTAATCGATAAATTTCAAAATAAATACTCAAAATAGCTTTGTCTAATTGCGATTTCTATTTCATCCATTTATTCATTTACCTACTTATTTACCTACTTATTTATTTATTTATTTATTTATTTGCTAGACGTGCATTTGTTTCATCTCTTTACTGGTATGTAACACTAACATTTGATTTACTCTTTAAACAGTCTTACTCGCTACCCGCCTAGATTAGCCTCAGCTATTTGCGGGTTAGCGTTGTTTTTGTAAAATTTTGTTGATTTAATAATAAACTTGAACTTGAACTTGAAACTTGAAAATAACTATCAAGTACAGCAAAGAAAAAGGCCACAGCAGCAAAGCCAAGGTCCAAGATTTGGATGAAAAATTACAGAGCTGTACCAAAAATTGCGAAAATGACCCGTCGAAAGAAAACCTTGAAGAACTGGAATGTTTACAAGCAACAAGTATTTCTTAAATTTAGAAAAATCAAATAAGAAAAAAAAGCTGTGTACGGAAAATTGTTACAGGTGACGGAACAATTACAGCTAATCCCATGTTGTGCAAATCGAAATTGTAACAATGCAATAAGATTGTTTGGATTATTTCCCTGAGTAACAATAGGTTCCGGGTCTAAGTCGATATCACCTGAAGTAAATAACTTTGCCCTTGAAGCACAATAGCTATGATTTCATTTCTTACACTTCATATTGAACAACATGTACAAGTTCATCATCAAAGACAACTGACACTTGAGCGGCCCTTTTATGTTTCGCAGTTCTTGTTTTGAAAACAAACACAATCAAGAGCAAAATACAACTTTCACCCTTTTGCACGAGTGATTCCAACTGGTTTACATATACACATATTTCTGGTTTTGAGATAAAATTTTTTCTAATGCTGATCACTGTCAGTGGTAAATAAGTTCAGAATTTTCTTCCACGGTAATCTCGATGGTAGAATTGGGCATTCCGCAAAGTTTGGAAAAGTCAATATCAATTGGTTTACCGTCGACATATTGATTTGTTTACATCTGAGCGAGTGACACATATTCTGCCCCCTAACAATTAGTCGTTTCTACGCTCCGCGTATCCACGACTAAAAAAAAATATTTTTGTTCAGTAAACATGCCTTAAACTGTTACAAGCTCAATTTTGTGGTCAAAAAAATGCAGGGCTCGACTCGTACACCGGGAAGTACGGTTTTAACAAGAATAACAATAGTTGTAAATATCACTTTTTAGAAGTGAAATTTTGACCTCACGTACTTGCAGGAAAACAAATTCTGCAGTCAATAAGATGAATTCACGCATCAGATACTGTAATCGATATACCCTGAAACACGACTGTGTCTGGCGTGCAAATTTCAGGCTGAAACGTTCGTTGAACTTTACAGTATGAACTGATTCCACAAATTTTTATAACGGAAACTGTGGTAGTTTCCGTTCAGAAAACACAATCTTTCTGAAGACTTTAGTCTCCTTTGAGCAGATGTTTACAAATGGATTTCAAAACTAGAAACATAAATGACACGTCACAACATGGCCGCTCAATTTCGGCCCAGTTCCCACGCAAACGTCAAAAAATTCATTACACGTCACCTTGAGAAAATCCAGATAAGATTCCAACAGAGACTGACGTAGGAAGACGTCGGGTTGCAGTATCACACCAGGGCGAGACCTCAAGAATCCAAGAAAGCCTAAGGGCATGAAAAGGGAAAATCAATTCGTTTGCACATCGTAAAATCGTTAAATTATTGAACAACACTGTGCGAGCGAAATAACTCAGACAATAAACTCACATAATATTCTTTCCTGGGTTTTCTGGTATGTCGATGTTGCCAAAGGTCTTGCTTGTCTTTCCAGCTGGACTGGACGAGTGAAGAAGGTTTTCAGTTCGCGCAGAAATGTCTGCATTTCCAGCGGCAATTGTCCAATGTCCAATGCATATGACTGTTTGCGAAGTTTGAATTCGGTCATGGGTACGACGCAGTTGCTTTCTTCTTCTGTTGATTCTTCTGGTTTTTCTTCTGTTGATTCTTCTGGATT
>CAXHUQ010000290.1:0-2500 GCA_964020085.1 Micromussa lordhowensis
TCCTTCATATTGATTTTCTGGACAATTTGGCTTGGTGTGGGGACATCTTTATTGAACTTGGAGCAAACCTTGCCTGAAAGAATATTACAAAAATCACATCTGTTAGGTTTGCAGGTGACAGAGTTAAGCATGTTTTCAAACCTGTAATTAACTTACTTAAAAAGAAGGTTCCTACAGCAGTGTAGAGTAATTTCTTGGGCTTCCCATTCAAGTGGCCTCATGTTAGGCAACAGCCTTAAATCAGTTGAAACAAACAGTACGATGCTTTTATCAAACGTTTAAAAAGTGAGGTTTTTAATGCAACCTTGTGAGGATAGCAGCTTTTGAAACAAATTTACTTGTTTGGATGGATCAAAATGTATTAACTCCACTAAAAATACTCTTCGGTAAGTTCAACATACAAGTGCAGTCACAAAAACCTTTTTTAAAATAGTAAAACTTAACCTTAATTCAACTGTATGACTGTACCTTTTCATAAAAAGGCATACTGTATCTGCATTCAGTAAAACTTACCAATAAGAGCTTGGATGATAAGGGGATTTAATGGCTGATGGGTGCTTCCATTCTTGCTCTTTTTTTCATTCCCCATTGCAGAGGAGGCAGCAAGTATTTGTTTGTTAAAAAATATGGAAGCATTGATGTAGCCTGGCCAATTCTTAAATGCAGAGCAATATGCCCGCTGGTGGGGGTACCAGTATACCCCTGATCCCTCCATTACTTCAACCATCTGTAAATAAAAAACAACAGTTGTACAGTTAATTTGTACCACTACAGTCCTGAGCAAAGCTCTAAAAGGTACTTAAGCTAGTTTGGTTGGGCTGAAGAGAAATACTCGCCCTTGGTCTGTAAGCAAGGAGCTAGAGAAAACATATTTTTAAGTCCTCTCCAGCCACTCTTTTCAGTTATAATTATATGAAGTTGTTGTTCTAACCAACCTGTGGTCAAGGAAAGGACTAAGAAAGCTTGGCCAAGATGTTTGGTAGCAGTCAGATTTAAAGTGAGCAATCCAGATTGGGCAATTTAATTCATCTTGATGGTATGCGGAACAGACAAATAATGAATTACCTTATACTCTACCGCCAGTGATGTGTCCAAAATTCCAGCCACTGGTCTGTTTTTTACCACCTCCTCAACCGTCTTTGCCTTTATTGCAAGACAAAATAACAAATTTAAGATCTCAAACGTCTTGTGATGACACATTTTTAAACAATATTTAAATTGTGTAACGTACTGCAAACACTAAAAACCATTCAAGGATCTTAAACACATAAAGTCAAACTTGATTTAAACATTGAGTTCAAGAACCTACCAGCAGATATTTTCTAATGTAGCAGTGGGCTTAAATAAAATCTGGTCTACTAGATAAAATTTCAGTGAACAACCGTGGCATTTATTTTTGTTAACTTTGATTATGACATTAATTTGAAGTTCTGTGTGTATTTGAATTTGATCTAATGTGACTGATAGAACCTACAAACAAATATGTGTGTGCTGCAGGACAATATAATTATTGCTCCATTGTGTAAATTGCTCTGGTGTAAACCAGAGACAAAATTAGCGACTTTTCGATAAGCAGTTATTAAATAATTTTAAGACTTACATGCGATGCTAAGTCTCTTGTGCAGTTTTTGAAGTCGTTTTCTCAAAGCTTCATTTTCCAGTTTCTGTTGCTTGCAACAGCTGGCACTGGAGCCAAGGTCTGTTGCATCACACTCCTCGTCACTTTCATTTCCACAGCTGTCAGTCATAACCAAAGTACTCTGGAAATCCAAGCCCCTTCTTGGTTCAGAGGTGTTCTTTGATGAAGTACTTTTAATTGCTGGAGTTTCATCTGTTTGGCGACTTGTACATGGTGTTGGATGCATTGACTGGGTGTGTCTGGTAGGAGTTTCATCTGTGCGGTGAGCTGGTGTTATTGGACGATTTGACTGCGCACATCTATTTATTCTGGCTGGAGTTTCAGCTGCTTTTTGAGCTTGTGTTGTGGGGTCAGGTGATGACTGATGGTTTGTTTGGTGATCTGCACGAGGTGATGTTGAAGAAGAATGCAAGGCTTGGCGGGATGGTAGGTCTGTTTGCTCGGTGAAGTGGTTCAGGTCTGAAGGAAGTGTTTAAGGGTGAAACATTTGTAAGTTCTGAGTTGGTGGAGGACCATCTCTTTGTTGCTTGGGCTTTCCTTGCCTGTTGTAGAAATTTTTGCTTTGTTTGTTCTTCATTTTTTTTCTGTTTCTTTTCTTCCTTTTCTTTTTCCTTTTGTTGCATCTCTTTATCATTCTGTGTTTGATCCTTTGTCTTTTTGTTCTTTTTCTGTTGATCTGCAGAGTCCTTGGGATTCTTTCTCTTTTTTTTGGACTCTTGGATCTTGAGCGGTTTTTGTTGTTTTCTATTTGTTCTTTTTAGCCTTCTCTAGTTGCAGTCTTTCCCTCGTAAGCTCATTCTTGTCAGCTGTGAGGTTTTGGAAACAGTGAATTAACATGTAACACACAGTAGTACTTTGCTT
>CAXHUQ010000290.1:12500-26000 GCA_964020085.1 Micromussa lordhowensis
TCCGGAAAATCCATCGCCGACAAAGAGCACCACACCATCCCAACAGCCCTGATAAAGGCAAAACGTTTCCTGGATGACGAATATCTCGAGGATATTCAGTGTGTAGGCGATCAGAGGTATTTTTTTGCTAAAAGCAAGTGCTGTCACAGCTTTAGAAAGCATGACCAGCCACATGCTTTATAGATTGCCCTATGCATCTTATCTGGCGAAGTAAGGAGTGCATGTTGTTCTTGTGTAGCAGGCAAGGTGGGATTTTGTAATCGTGCTGGCTTTAATGTTTAAATTGTGAGCAGCAGGAGAACACCAGTTAAGGTTTTGCCCTGTGGATTTGTTGTGTCTCAGGGTATTCCAATTATTGGAGCAACTCCAGATGCACGAGTAATTGACTTTGGATTCGTGGATCATTTTGGTCTTGCCGAAGTAAAATGCCCCTACACAAAACACCATGTGACACCCTTGGATGCATGCTCCGATCCAAAGTTTTTCATGGAGAAAACGACAGACACTGAATGTAAATTGATAGAAGACCACCCTTATTATGTACAAGTACAGGGACAAATGGCAGCGACTGGAGTAAGATGGTGTGATTTCATAGTTTATACTAGTAAGGGCCTTTATGTCCAAAGAATACCATTTGACCCCATGTTTTGGAGAGACCTTAAACAAAAGTTGATGTCTTACTATTTCACACATTTTATCAAATTTGCAGCTGCAAAGGTGCATGATGGAAATTGTCAGGTAGTTATTGCTGACTGTTGTGCGGTGTTACAATATGTAACTGCAACTACAAGTGCAACTTGATCTCAGATTCTCAGCAGATGCAATTTACAAACTCTCAGTAACCATAAAGTTATGTTTTTGTTATTGATAGGACTCGTCATTCCAGAAAATATTCTTGTCTCTCATGTGAACTTCGTATGATAGAATCTTGATCTCTGGATGGTAGAATCATGATGATTTGAGACTCGCGATAATTCACACCCCAAGTTGTTTCCTTTCTTAGTCAAACATTTCATTTTCACTTTCACTTTTGATTCTGCGAACCAATTTTCCATTCCCTTGGTGGTTTCAAAAATCAGGATTCCACTGTAATATCTACTGGAACATTTTGTAAATGTGTAATTCCAGAAAATATCCATACCTCCCCCATGGAGTACTGTATACTAAATTCCAATCCCTTCTGTGGGGGGAGTATCAATACTTTCTGGAACTGCACAATTTACTGCCAGGCGAAAGAGAGTGTACAAAGTCAGTTGATGTATTGAAGTAGTCTTCTTTTACTTGACTTTCTTACAAAGAGTACACAGATCCTTATGCAACAAGCATATGGTAACCTAGCAACAGTAGCAATAGTGTAAATCAGATCAAAGCCTTAACCTTTCATACATTGAGCAAGGAAACAAGATATGCAGACTTTATCATTATTGTGAATTTTACACAACTGGAATTTCCAGTAACACTTTTTATTACGACAGACGTGCATCAAATAAAGTTTTGTATTTTTTCCTTTCAGGAGTGTCTAACAACAGTTACATTAATTTTCGTAATAAGAAATACTCAATAATTTAGATTATTACCGTAGTCAATATAAAGATTTTTATATATTAGTGCCCCCATCACACTGATATTATGTTAGGCTGAGCATTACACAAGAATGCACAAACTGTCCACATTTGGTTGACAACACCAATTTGGTGAAGGTGTATTACTCGATCCCAGATATTTTTCAGTTTTTAATCTTGTTTATTGCTCGTTCAATGTGAATCCTCAGTCTTGCAATTTCCTGGGTCGTACAACGTCCTCTGCTGGCATTTGATTTGACCCCCCCCCCCCTAGATAAGGTGGCAGGTTCAGGGAAACCCCCAAAGGAAGCAAATCTGAAATGGTAAATCCTTTGTCTGCCATGAATCCTTGTCTTGAAAGGGCAAATCCAATAGGTCACTTCTTCTGACAATTTCCCTGTCAGAGATACTTCCAGTATACAACTGGCTCACAAATGTGATGGCTCCTCCAGGAGAAATTTCCAACAAGCCCTTGAGTGTCGTATGGTTCTTGTAGCTACTAAATAGCTCTCCATTCAGTTGGAGGCTACTGGGCATCTGACATTTTACTTCTGTGCAGTCAATTATGACCCAAGTTGATCCATATTTTTTTGAATGCTTCAGGCATTGTTCTGTCAATAACTTCCCTTGAAGGCCATATGTTGATATGTCCAAACTTAAAATACATAAATTAATCCATGTAATGAGTATCCTACTTACAGTAGGTGTTGAGACATTAAACAGATGACCAAGATGATCTTCGTGGAACCCTTGTCTCAATCTACACATTACTATGAAAAATTCCTCCACTGGTCTCAAAGACCCAGCTCTCTCTCTTTCATCGTGTAAGACTCTTCTGATTGATCTTGGTCATAATCGACAGGGACCTCGGCATTGACAGAGCGCCAGTAAACAATGTTTTCTCCTCGCTCGCCGGGATCAAGGTAATTATACACGGCCTCAAAAGCACCCCAGCTGTTAAATCCAGTGTAAAAAGGTGCTGTATTATTCTTAGACTTAATGTTTTCAAGTGTAAATTGTTTCTCCATGAGGTTTCTAATTTGACGCTGAACATTTTGTAATTGCGACTTCAAGTCAGCAATTTCCTGTTCTAAATCTGTGATTGTTCTGTTTTGACCAGCGATGGCTTCCGCCAAGTCACGATCACAAGATTCCGTTTCTGACAACTCATTCGAGTTCATAGCCTCCATTTCAACATCGCTGAAAGTCAAAGCAATACTTCCATCTGGTTTTGCATTTCAAACCTGGAGACACTCTCAGAAGAAGCATCCGAGCTAGAAGCAGCGGGAGCTGATGCCACTGGTTCGCACGTGTACCTTTCTGTCGGTGGCTTTCTCTTGCAAGGCAATGGTACAGCGCCAGATTTGAGACAAATTTTCCCTGTGAGAGTCCTCTTCAGATCTTTTCTGAAATGTCTGGAACATATCTTTGTTGATTCGCTTATTTTAAAGTCTTTCCCTTCGTCTCGTCTGATGGCATGTATCTTCTTTAACATGTTTTCGCTGGCAAATTGATAGTACGAAACTTTTGGCCCGTCTTCCTCCCCATAGCCTTTCTTGGTGCATTCTGGAACACAGCAATGCGTGGGCATCTCTAAAGTACTGTATACTAAACGGTAATTGACCTTAATTGATGATATTGTCTTCGCACAAAACCAAAACATGACCTAAAGCTTTCACACATGCTTTGTTTACGTTTTTTGAGAGGCCTTTGTGGCCTCGTTTGCATGCAAAATCGTTTTCAGGTCCGCACGCCATCCGCCATTATGAAAGTCGTGTATGCATCAACCAACAGGGCTTCAACTTTTCTGCAGTATTTGCAGTCAGCTGTTGAGCACTACAATTTACCATCCAGAGTTCGCAGTGATCTTGGAATGGAAAACGTAGAATTTGCTCGCTTCATGCTGCAAGAAATAGGTTTATCTAGAGGCAGCCACATCACTTGAAAATCTGTTCATAACCAAAGAATAGAGCGACTCTGGTTTGATGTCAATCGGGTTATTGTGGAATGCTTTTTGAACATTTTCCTCTTTCTTGAGCAGGGTGGAATTTTTGATCCAACAGATAGGGTGCATCTCTTTTGTCTTCATCTTGTCTACATTCCACTGATTAATAATGCAATTAACCAATTTATTGGGCAGTCACCACCATTACCATTATTATTGTTCTGGTAACACAATGTGTTTATTTACGGCTTCAGCTTCACAGCTTTGCAAAAGACTTTTTCACGGCTTTCGGCATGCATCGTTTTACTGCTCTTGCAAGGAAACACAAAGGAACAACACGGGAATCACGTGAGGCTATCAAAGACTATCGCGGGGTACCCATGGGGTACAATTACAAGTCAAGTCTGTTCGGTTTCTTACTTAGTCTACCCGAGCGGGTATAACAGGCTGTAACAATCATCACCGTCATCATCATCATCACCATCATATTATATTTACAACAACAGATGGAAATATTCCCTTGATACACAACCTGCATCAATTCCTAGGTCGCAACAAATTCAACGCACAACATTTAGTTCTGTCAAAACCGGGTTTTTTATATTTTCTAAGTATCTGCTTCAAATATCTGTGTTCCTGTCCACTTTTAAATTTTCATAGGCCAAAAGCAAATAATAATTATGGGACCTCTACTTTCGCTTTTGTTTCATCTCAACTTTGGGAAACTATTCCAACAAATATTAAAAGACTGCCGTACACTTCCTTCTGTAATCAATATAAACTATACCTTTTAAACATGCAATCTTCTGAACAACCTGCATATTAGCTTATCTATGATCTGCCATCTTTCTATGCATTTACTGTTCATACATGTATATAATTTCTATCTCTATTGTGACTAATTGATGTGTCATGTTATTGTTTTGTACGTGTCAGTGACCAACACGAAAGCTAATGCTACTTTGGTCACTGAGCACAATTTTTCTGGTTATGTATCGTTTAATCTCTTTCTTTTTGTATTTCTTGTAATTTCTGTAAATGTTGATCTTGTTATATTTTGTAAATAGTGCATAATAATAAAAATCTGAAATCTGAAAATCTTTACATGAAGATCGCAGCTAAATGGCTTCACAGCCTCCTCAGTAAATGCTTTGAGAGAGTTTCTTGGAAGCTTTAGCATTTGTCATTGCTGCTAAGGGTGTATCCCAAAGCCACTCCCCATCTACTTTGGTACTTTCAGTAGCTCACAAGTGATACCTATCAAAGAAAAAAGACTTTGAGTAACAGTTTTCCCCTCTATATCCATCAGCTGGCTTATGCACCCAATGCCTAATGTCTTGTTAAAAGAAATCTGGCCTATCAATATATTATTTTAAATTGATGACCTTTTACATCCTATCCTACACTAAAAGAAAAATACTGAAACAAGGCAAATGATACCATATACACTGATTTATGTCTTGAGGGCTGATGAGCTAGGGTGGTCAACTGATAGTGATACATCAGTTTTGATAAAATTGACAATTGAGGTGGAGAAAGATGCAAGAAGCAAACCAAATTTTCAGGAATATCATTAAATATTATTCATCTGATGTATCCCGACATTATTTACCCCGGTGAAATGCATACAAACACATCTTGTATGATTTTCCCCAAGAAGTATGTTGATGCACTAACAACAACGCTTTATTTTGCTCTGAACACTTAAAACACAAAATTACAAAAAAATTAAGAAAACTTAAGAAATAGATGTGTTTAAAGTCAAGCCCAGCAGATATATGAACCTTGCAGTTTTCAAGTTATTCTCCTGCCTTTCAAGTGCAAAACAAAATATGGGAATGAAAGAGACAAGTAGATAAGATGCAAACACAGGGAGACAGACCAAACTATATGAGCAGTGGATATTCAAAAGAATTAAATGTTTATAACGTTAGTTACTTCATTGTAGTTTCAAGTTGTTTAGAGAAGGGGTATAGCGTAATTTGTTTAGAAAATTGGTGCACATTTAGATTTTAAATAAGGAGTAATATTATGCCAAAAGATGGAAGCCATAGAGGATATAGTTTGCACTATCAGTTTGTTCACTGAGAACTCTTGCAAAAAATATTAATCTAATGGCATTGTTTTTGCTTGGTCTGCACTTTTTGTATATAGGTTTTGTAAGTGCTCCCTCAAGCTAAGATGGTATAAGTTGTAATATATAGATTTAGGCCAGCCTAAAAGCGTAGCTCCTGGGCCGGGTTGTTCAGAGCCCGATCAAACTAGCCGAGGATAAAGTAGAATTTTGATTTGAGTTTTGTAACTTTGCGGTGAGATTTTCTGCATATTGTTTTTGTGTTTTGAATTTTAATGAAAGCAAAATACGCAAAACAAAAGCAGTGAAAAAACTTTGTACAAAAGAAAAGGTTATAATTCGGTTAAATTTTAATCCTGGGTTAGCGTTAACCGGCTTCCTACCAACCCTACGCTGTTTACAGCAAGTTAATCCTGACATGAGCCCGCGATCTAATCGAAAAAAGCAGCACTTGGGCAGCGGTCATCTTTAAAAAAACACGTGACCTCGATGAGCCCTGAACTTGAGCCCGCGATATGGTCACGTGATACTGGTCAGCGGATTCCTTGTTTTGACAGGTGTCAATTGACTGCAACATGGATGTCCAAAGGACGCTTTAAACCAAGGGTACATGTGCTCTGTCAACCTACAAGGAAAGCCCGCGAAAACTGAAGCCTCGTTTTGGTTTACGTGTCAATTGTGGCCGCCATGTTGCGCGACTCCACCACCGTCGTCGTCGTCGTCGTCGTCGTCGTCGTCGTGCGTACGCGCCCACGAGCAATACCGCTAGCCATGATACACATGAGAAAATCAGTTCATGGGTTCCCTTCAGTTTCCTAATATGGGTATGGGGCTCCGCTTGGCGGCCTTCGGCCGCCGGAGCTCCGCTATAAGGATATACACAGGAAAAAATCCCAGATTCCCCAAAAATTGTTTTCTTCTTGGTAAATCATCTAATTCCCAACAAAATCCCAAACTTGGTAAAATTGAGCATTCCCAATCTCATTTATTCTTGGGAATTTGATATTACCAAGATTTTTCCCAAGGGAAAAGGACATTGGTAAGTATTCTATACCAAGAAAATGCCAATTTGTATACCAATTTAAAAATACCAACGATGCACAGGAAATATCTGAATTCCCAATCTTAGTTACCGTAAATAGTTACCTCGGTAAATCAAGCAATTCCTAAGTAAGTCTAAAAGCTTGGTAAAATGATCATTCCCAATTTAATTTGTCCATGGGAATCTCATATATTACCAAAGTTTTTCCCGAGATAAAAGGAGATTATTGCAAGTTCCATTATACCAGGAAAATACCATGAAAACCAGGGAAACCCATTAACACACCAATCTCAGTTCAACTGGGAATGGCCAATAATATTTCAACCCTTAGTGATAATGGCATCACATATTCTTACCGTGTAACAGGGAAAGAACATTCAAGCATGATTTATTAATAGAATAAAATATCAAAAGACTAATAAAACAATGAACCTAAAAGATTGGTTTGGTCCAGAGACAAGGATACACATTGACTGTAGTTCCAACATACTATTTTGTTCTTAAAATGTTTCTACCAATGTAAAATTTCACTGCTTTTCAAGGACTTGAAAGATCGATTTATCAATGCCAAATTAAGCTCCAAACTTTTTTGTTTTACCCCGGGTATATGAGAACACAAATTTTTTACATATGCTTCAACAATGATTCCAAATCTGCGAACAAAAAACAGACATGAGATAACTTTGAGGAAGAAACACACCCGTACGAAATTATGTGGCTCTGATGAACCTAAATAGGGCCCAATTAAGGCCTTAAATCCACACAGAGAGCCAAAGGGCGGCCAAAAATGAACCAAACAGCCCGAGCCAAAAAAAATTAGGTTGGCTTTTAGGTCGTTAACCTCACCGGGAAGAGCCATAAAGCGACCCAATTTTTTGAGGTCTTAAATTTGGTCTAGTTTATGAGCCTCATATGAAGCAAAAAATATTTGGCTGTAATTTTGGTTGAAAGCGTTTCAATGTGCCCTGTATCAAGTCCTATTGGCTTTCATTTTTAAAATTGGCATCGAGCTAAACGAACGTCACAAAACAATGTTACACTGCCCCAGCGCTGCAGAAAGTCGCACACGTAAAGCTATATAAACTTAAGCTACCGTGCATGTACAGTTGTATATTGCAACAGTCGTGTTTTACGAATAATCAATTACATGGTGGAACAAAACGAAAAATAAAAATACCATTTTGGCTGATTGTTAAGTTGTAGCTTTATATGTAGTTTTTGAACATGTCATATACCTACCACGCACGCATAAACGACATAAGTTGGCAGTGCTCCATTTCAAAGTTTCTTTCAAATGACTTCTGACCAGTACCATTATTATACATTAAAAAATCAATTTTGCTCTCATAGAATAATTTTCCTGTGTTTTGTGAGCTAAAATGTTTTGGCTTTCAAGCGCCAATTCTTTGCATGCATGAGTGATGCGCGCGTGATCTCAAAGTCTCTTGAGAGTTGTACCAAACTGTGATTGGTTAGCTTTGACAACATGTTGTTGTTTCAGTGTATTCGCTTGCTCGTGTTTCATTTTCAACCGTTGAAGCCACAGGCGGGATGATATTTTGTGGAATTATAGAACTTTTCTGGACTGCACCATCTGGGGAAACTATTCTTTTAATTTCCCAGAATCTAGTACAACCGATTCTTCATAAACTGGGATTTTCCATGACAAATCACTCCAGGAGGAGGGAATTGCGTGGTGTTTGTGAAGCGCCTTTCCTGTAGTTTGAGTCTGGTTTGTCGGCTGCAATATTCTTATGAATTGGTTGCCTTCAACCCAAGACCATTGGATTCATCTGCATTATAATTTCCCAAAGAAAAGGACACGGAAGATCGAGGTAAGAAACAGCCTGAACTATGGACGTAATGTCGTGAGGAAAAGCCCAAGGCGACTGAATTGAGACTGAACGCACACTGTGATTGCGGCGAAGTATGGTATTTTGTTATTAAATGGAACAGTGTAAATAGATAAGCCATGAGAAACAGAAACAGAAAAGCATTATAGGTTTTAGTGAATGATATTTTGAGTAAAAGCTTTGTAACAGCTGGTACATAAAAGCTTTTAAAAATGCCAAAACATCATCGACCTGCTTATTGGAAAATGGCATGGTACATGTACACATGTAAGTCACAAATAAAATTGTAGCGAAGAACCATTGATATATCGAACAAAAGTCACCTACAGTTAGGGAATAAAAGTTACATCTTTTTAAGTTAATGGTTTAGCAATTTGTGTACTAGGTTTCCTAATAATTGAACAGACAAACAGACAAAGTTATTTGCCGAAACAACGTAGAGTGTTTTGCGCCATGGTCACGTTGTATTTTATCAGCATATGTGTATTTGCATGAGTTTCATAAAATTTTCTTATAAAGGATGGATTCATGATGTTTGATTTCGAATGAACCTGAAATAAATATGTTGTTTACGAACACGTTTACCGTTCTTTTACAGTGAATATTTAGATTGATAATTCATTGTAACCTAAGCCGTTTTCCGGTCATATTTACAACGTGATTTTGGTCCAATTTTAGGCCCTGTTTAGGTCCATCAGATTTATGTTCTCTTTTTGGCTCAATTTATGCTGATAATGAGGCTCAGGAATTTAGGTTTTAGTGAGGTTAGTTTTGGTTCATTTTAGGCTGTAATTTTTAAGGCCCAATTTTGGTTCATTGTGGCATAATTTTGGTTGAAAAATTGTGGCCCGATTTTGCCTGGTTTTACAGTGTTAATTTTCGTACGGGCACACTTTTCAGTTTACAAAACATGTTTTGGATGAACAACATCCATCATCAGTTGCGAAATACAAATGAACCGCTAGTCGGTGTGATATAAAAGAACTGAATAGAATATATGAATAATAAATAACAACGTGAAAGTGAGGCATTAAACCATACAATGATAGAAAACAATGGGTATTTTAAGCCCTGAAGAATGTAAAATGCAAGTACTAAATTAACATGATTAACTTGCTTGTTTAGTGAGGGGTTTTCCCACCCGATATGTAAGCCTCCTTGATTTTTAGTTGAAAAGATGTGGAGGCTATCATTGCATGGTTTAATGCCTCACTTTCACGTTGTTATTTATTATTCATATATTCTATTCAGTTCTTCTATATCACACCGACTAGCGGTTCATTTGTATTTCGCAACTGATGATGCATGTTGTTCATCCGAAACATGTTTTGTAAACTGAAAAGTGTGTGTTTCTTCCTCAAACACTTTAACAATGAAAGCAAATGTATGCTAACTTGCACTAGGTTGCCCTCAGACATGCATTATTTGTAAAATGTGAAAGTATTTTTTAAGTTCATTTCTACAAGTTTTAGGCAGATTAGTATACAACTTTGCAGTTATGACAAATTTGCATAATGAACAAGTTTTGTGTTGTAATGAAAAGCACTGAAAAAACTAATACCTATTTAGCTAAACAACTGAAAGTTTACAAAAGGTTACAAACTCGTCCCTGTGTCCACACTGCCCTACAGTCAGTACAAACTAATCATACAGAAGCACTGTCCCTGTGCAGCCAGTAAAAATTGGCATCCTCTTTAAACAGTACTCTTTTTTATGGAGTAGCTCCTTTGCAAGGGTCATAATCAGCTCAGCCTTGTCCTTTGTCTTAAATGTTTGACTTTCATTTCCCCGCAAAAAGGATTTAAGATGAATTGTTATTTTTTCTTGATTTCTTTGGTTTACCCTTCTTAAAGAAGGCTATCACTATTGTCTCTGCTGTGCTCAGGGGGACTGTTGTTGCACCACCATACATACATACATACATGAACTTTATTTTAGTGTCAGGGTATTTAGCTAAAAGCTAATTGTGGACACTATAAATAAATAAATAAAATGAATATAATACTAGATTAAATAAAGTATATATAAAATATTAACAAATATATTCTTAAAATATCATTCTAATATATTCTTAAAATATCATAAATACATAAAAAATAACATCAATATATAAAATTATTACAGACAAAGCAGTAGGACAAGCAGGGAAAGTGTAAAGACAAAACAAATGGATAGACAAAACAGAGAATCACATAGCCAGACAAACAATGAGACAATATAGGGCAAACATATAAGCAGCAGTAAAATATAGATACAATTTCAGAAAGTTAAAAGTCAAGAAAATTTAAAATTTAGATTCAGACGAATTAAATAGAGGATAGGGGAGCACACTCCCCATATGCCAGGCAGCCACACAGCAAAGGCCACTATGCATACCCATCACTCTAAGAAGAGCATGCACAGCAGCCACACGTGCCGTCCAGCAAGCCAAGCACATTGAGAGCATGCACCCCTCTCCTGAAAGCCTGAAGACTGGTCTTACTGCGTAGTTCCTGGCTTATCTTGCCCCATATATGTGGGCCTAAATATCTGATACTGTGCTTGCCATACCTAACAGTATTATATCTTGGAACAGGAAAGTCACTTCGTAAGTTGTAATGCTTATCTTGCTGAAAAAAGCATATTACATACATGCTCTGGAGCTAGTGAATTTTTAACCTTATACATTAAAATTAGTATATCTTGTAACCGTCTGTTCTCAAGACTAGAGAGTCTTCCCTTCTCTAGGAGTTCTTCATACGTAGCATTTCTATCATATATAGCACGTAATGCACGTTCTTGTACTCTTTCTAATTTTCTTGCATCAGATGCTTTGCAAAAATGCCACACTATGTGACAATATGTTAAGTTAGGTAAAATTGCTGATTTGTACAATTGTAACTTAGCTTCTCTGGGAATCATATTTCTAAGACGTACTAGAACGCCAACTTTCCTACTTGCCATTTTGCATATTTCACTTATATGAGTACTAAAACTAAGTTCATCGTCTAATGTTATTCCCAATGACTTCAAGTCTGGTAATGATTTAATAACCTGTTCATCAATCTTGACATTGATAGATAGACTGTCCTCATTTTTGTTTTTCCTGCCTAATAACATTAAATTGTACTTGTCGTAATTTCCCTTCAGAAAATTATCTTTGTACCATTTTGATATAGTGTGCCCCCCATTGGTTAAAAGTCGTTCAACGCAGTCAACTGTATGTTCCTTTACATACAGCTGATGATCATCAGCGTACATTGACAAGCTTGCATTATCTACTATATAGGTCATATCATTTTGAGAAATGTTCTACAGTAAGGGTCCAAATGATGACCCTTGAGGGCATCCTCTAATAGCATCCTTCCAACTGCTGGTGACTCCATTTAGTTTGACTCTGTTTTGCCGCTTGGAAAAATACAGTACCGCCTGAAAGTATTTACCCATTAGCACGCGGTAAAACCTCGTCTCTGCCGAAGGGTTCTGCCGCGAATTCACCGCAGTGGGACGAATTCCTCAACCTCGTCTTGAACGGACGCAACCGAACACCGCGGCAAGCTAGATGCGGTACACCGCGGCGAAGAAACAATAGAAGCTAATTCTTTTGTTAAAAAGTGTGTCCTTATTGACTGCTCTTATGCGTGAAATTTCCGTGCTTGTAACTTGTTTTAAACAGGGCTCGCGACACAATATATAACTTTTCAACTTGCTGACGCAGGGGCTAGTGACAGGTTTAATTCACTAGCCAAAACAAATTTTTCACTTGCCAGATACTGTACTGTCATCGCATCCAGTCAAGTAAATGCTAGCCTGTGTAGCTAGCGGTATACTTTGAATGAACTGACACATACAAAGTTTTTGCGTCCTTGACTCTCAAAGAACCGCCGTCAAAACCTTGAAACTGGCGCCGCCGAAAAACTTTTACCTATTCATGATTTTCACGAACATAAAAAATCGATGTTATAATTATAAGCGTCGCACAACAAGGAAAACCAAAGTCTTTGCCCGTGAGAAATTCTCACAGATCTTCACAGATGTCTTCACAATTACAAAGTTTTTGCGTCCTTGATTCTCAAAGAACCGCCGTGAAAACCTCGAAACTGGCGCCGCCGAAAAACCTATTCATGATTTTCACGAACATAATAATTTGTTCCGACATAACTCTATACACTGCAGACGTAGGCATCGATGATATAATTATAAGCGTCGCACAACAATGAAAACCAAAGTCTTCGCCCGTGAGAAATTCTCACAGATTTTCACAGACGTCATCACAATTACAAAGTTTTTGCGTCCTTGAAACCGCCGTCAAAACCTCGAAACTGGCGCCACCGAAAAACTTTTACCTAGTCATGATTTTCACGAACATAATAATTCGTTCCGACATAACTCTATACACTGAAGAGGTAGGCATCGATGTTATAATTATAAGCATCGCACAACAACGAAAACCAAAGTCTTCGCCCGTGAGAAATTCTCACAGATCTTCACAGACGTCATCACATACGGCCATCGCAAAACATTTCCTTTCTTTCAAAATGCCGCTTCACAATTTCTCATGAACACAATAATTCGTTTCATCCTAACTTTATTTACAAATTTCAAGCATAGGCATCATTCTCACTTTCGAACAACTGCGATTCTAAAAGTTATTATGGATTTGCAGTGGACGATTATTCGGCAAGCTTGTGCCGTACCATAAAATCACATTGGTCTTTATCCGATTGCGTGTCACGGTCTCAAATAGACTAAATGCCCCGCAGTCAGAAATATTCACCGAATTCCGACTGAAATCCTCAACCAAACCTACATTGAAATTATTTGCTGTTTCTTTAGAAATTTCAAGCGATCCTAAATACTATTTTCGTTTTACATTCGACGAATTTACCGAACTTACATGTATGCCGGGCATTTACTTAGCCCATTTGAGACCGTGACCGGCAGTCTCACAAATGATTGTCAATTACGCAATTTCACCGTACACACAAGCTAGGTAAATTCATCGAATTTACCGAGAATTTACCAATGTGATTTTATGGTATGTT
>CAXHUQ010000291.1:0-19866 GCA_964020085.1 Micromussa lordhowensis
TAGAGGCTTAAGATAAAATTCGGTAAATGCTGAAAGGTTTTCAATGGCGGTGCGCAGCACGATGTAATGAGCCGAAGGGGATTCCCCTGGATGGGTTTTGATGGTTCCAAAAGCCTTGTCAGGCTTGGCATTGCCATTGACAACCCAATTAGCAATTTCTTCTTATATATATAGAAATATATAAAGGTAGAATAAACAGAAGAAGATGCGAACTTTTCTCTTTGTGGTCTTTAATACATGGACGTTTCGCCCGTTCGGGCTTCTTCAGCACTTACAAAATCGATACTTGGATGTTGGTTAACCAACATCGTTTACACATCTATAGAAAAATATAAATATAAAAATATAAAAACATATATGTATATACACACATATAACTTAACTTAACTTATTATATTAAATTATTTCCAGATAAAAAATAACTGTCAGAATCAAACTAGTTTGTTATTCAGTTGGAGCTAAAGAAAATTTTAAGCCCAACAGGGTTTTATGTTCTAATATCTATAGGAGTGTGGCTAATTTTGGATACCTATTTGGCGTTCCTGGCCCTTAATCCAAGGGAAGTTGATGGGGTGTGGTTTCTTTGTACTTGTATCCATAGTATCAAGTCAGTCTGACTTGTGCTGAGTGAAGAACATGCTATATACTTAGTAGAATTAGCATAGCTTTCAGGCATTGACTATGATTTTAAGGCAGTTTAGTGTCCAATGATTGAGGCAATATTTAAATAAACAATAAACTTATTTGATTGTACCATTACTACTTGGATAACCCAGTAACTCTAGAGCTGAGACAAAAGTCCCGACTTGTGGAAGGGATGCCGCTTTCCGGTGGATGTCACAAATGATTCCCTGACAACTCAAGAACAGGATCCATCCACAAAGACCAAGTTCCGGAATCAACTTACTAACTCTTGGTTTAGATTTCCAGATCACCAGTAGGAGACCTTCTTTGTCAAGCTTCCATGCCACACCCTGTCAAAACAAGACCTCAAAACCAGAGAGATATCACAGTTGTCAGGATTTGACTATCATTATTGTACAACGAAATTTATTTAGTTGATAAAATCCTTTCAGACATCACATCAACTATAAATAAAAGCTAACATAAAAAATATATCTATATGTACATATGCATAACTTAAATAAAAGTAGCTGTATCAAGGTAACAAGATAAATGAATGAAAATTTATAATTAATATTTATTGAGGCAATTTCTTGCAAAGGGCTTTCATGTGATATGATGTCATCAGCCTGAATTTTTCCACAGAAGGGAGGACAAGAGATTCTATTGTCAATTTCTGCTTATGCTAGATCAAGTGTGGAGTGTAGAACTTGAAGTAAGCACTGCTGAGTTACTCCATAAGACACTGGGCTTTACTGGGCCCGTTGGACATGGTTGGACCTGGTTTTCGAAACATATATAATAAGATAATGAATGATAAGATAATGAATTGAAGACTTCATCAAAGACTACACTTTCATCCCAACAAGCCTGTTAGGTGATCTCTCACTCTTCAGGGGGATTTTAGAGACAATAATATTCATAGCCATGCTTTATACACTATACAATTTACATACCGGTAATTACTGTTGCAGAGAATTTGAAATGTCTAAATATTTAAATAAACAATAAACTTATTTGATTGTACCATTACTACTTGGATAACCCAGTAACTCTAGAGCTGAGACATGCCAAAAGTCCCGACTTGCGGAAGGGATGCCGCTTTCCGGTGGAGGTCACAAATGATTCCCTGACAACTCAAGAACAGGATCCATCCACAAAGACCAAGTTCCGGAATCAACTTACCAACTCTTGGTTTACATTTCCAGATCACCAGTAGGAGACCTTCTTTGTCAAGCTTCCATACCACACCCTGTCAAAACAAGACCTCAAAACCAGAGAGATATCACAGTTGTCAGGATTTGACTATCATTATTGTACAACTAAATTTATTTAGTTGATAAAATCCTTTCAGACATCACATCAACTATAAATAAAAGCTAACATAAAAAATATATCTATATGTACATATGCATAACTTAAATAAAAGTAGCTGTATCAAGGTAACAAGATAAATGAATGAAAATTTATAATTAATATTTATTGAGGCAATTTCTTGCAAAGGGCTTTCATGTGATATGATGTCATCAGCCTGAATTTTTCCACAGAAGGGAGGACAAGAGATTCTATTGTCAATTTCTGCTTATGCTAGATCAAGTGTGGAGTGTAGAACTTGAAGTAAGCACTGCTGAGTTACTCCATAAGACACTGGGCTTTACTGGGCCCGTTGGACATGGTTGGACCTGGTTTTCGAAACATATATAATAAGATAATGAATGATAAGATAATGAATTGAAGACTTCATCGAAGACTACACTTTCATCCCAACAAGCCTGTTAGGTGATCTATCACTCTTCAGGGGGATTTTAAAGACAATAATATTCATAGCCATGCTTTGTACACTATACAATTGACATACCGGTAATTACTGCCGCAGAGAATTTGAAATGTCTAAATATTTAAATAAACAATAAACTCATTTGATTGTACCATTACTACTTGGATAACTTAGTAACTCTAGAGCTGATACATGCAAAAACTCCCGACTTGTGGAAGGGATACCGCTTTCCGGTGGATGTCACAAATGATTCCCTGACAACTCAAGAACAGGATCCATCCACGAAGACCAAGTTCCGGAATCAACTTCCCAACTCTTGGGTTAGATTTCCAGATCACCACTAGGAGGCCTTCTTTGTCAAGCTTCCTTGCCATACTCTGTCAAAACAAGACCTCAAAACCAGAGAGATAGCACAGTTGTCAGGATTTGACTATGATTAAGACAGTTTAGTGTGCTATTATTGTACAACTACATTTATTTAGTTGATAAAATCCTTTCAGACATCACATCAACAATAAATAAAAGCTAACATAAAAAATATATCTATACGTACATATGCATAACTTACATAAAAGTAAATATATCAAGGTAGCAAGATAAATGAATGAAAATTTATAATTAATATTATAATTATAATTATATTGAGGCAATTGATTGCAAAGGGCTTTCATGTGATATGATACCATGAGCCTGAATTTTTCCAAGACCAATAATTTCTATAAGACCAAGTGTCTTATAGAGTAACTTAAGCAGTGCTTACCTGAAGTTATACACTCCAAACTTTATATAGCATAACCAGGAAATGAAACTAGAATCTCTTGGCCACCTGTGGAAATATTTAGGCTCATGTCATCATATCACAGGAAAGCCCTTTGCAAGCAATTGCATCAATAATGGCACACTAGACAGCCTTTAAATCATAGTCAATGCCTGAAAACTGTGCTATCTCTACCTAGTATATAGCATGTTCTCCACTCAGCACAAGTCAAAGCCACTTGATACTAGGCATAAGAGTACAAAGAAACCACACCCAAACACCTTCACTTGGATTACGGGACAGGAACTCCAAATAGATATCCAAAATTAGGCACACTCCTGGAGATATTAGTACATAAAACCCTGTTGGGCTTAAAATTTTAATTTGGCTTCAACTTAATAACAAACTAGTTTGATTCTGACAGTTTTGCATATTTCTGATATACAACCCCAACCTCTGTCGAGAAAAGTCAAAGTCAAATTGAAATTGAAATCCAAAAAATCGAAATGGCTTAATCAAGTCAAGCTGGTTTGATAAAGTTTACAGACGAAAATAACTTAATAGCACCATATTAATAGACCCCATTTTCAAACTCCAGGTAGATATAGATATATGTATTATAATAAGATAATGAATTGAAGACTTCATCAAAAACTACACTTTCATCCCAACAAGCCTGTTCCGTGATCTCTCACTCTTCAGGGGGATTTTAAAGACAATAATATTCATAGCCATGCTTTATACACTATAAAATTTACATACCACTAATTACTGTTGCAGAGAATTTGAAATGTCTAAATATTTAAATAAATGATAAACTAAGACATTTCTTAACTCTGGACTTAAAAATATTCTCATTTGTTCCATCAGGTGACATCTATAACAGCCTCAAGTGAGAAATCAGTCTTATAAAGTGTCATTTGGAGTGGCTCGACTAACAAAATGGCTATCAACTTGAAGTGCCAGCTTTCAAGCTGAAACGTTGCTTTCCAGTGGACGCCACAACTGATTCCCTGACCCGGATGCATCCACAAACAACCAAGTTCAGGCCAACTCTTAGATCAGATTTCCAGATCAACTAGGTGGCCTTGTCAAGTTTCCTCGCCTTGTTACCCTGCCAAAACAATTACCCCAGTTTGTCAACTCACCAAAATAAAATCATGTTTCACAATACAGTTTCCTCCTCTGACTTCCACCGCTGAACTATGAAAGGTTCATACCTGTAGAATGCAGAATCGGCTTAATTCAGCCTGTTTGGGCAGCCTTGAACTGAAAATGAAAAATGAAAGTCAAGGTAAATCCAGTCCAACAGACCCCAAAAGACGTTCCTGGATCAAATTTTGCAGGGTGATTGTATGGTGACTGTATGGTTTGCAAGAAAATTTTTTCACTAGGCGGGCTCGAGAACAAACGTATGTATGTTGGGCAGGTGTACGTGGCAGTAGTTCACCCCCCGTTGGGGGGAGAGGGGAGGGGCGTTTGACTCCAAAGTCAATTGCTTGGGGTGTGAATTTGGTGACTGTATGGTTTTGCAAGAAAATTGGCAGCAAGTCGAGAATAGTTGTGGAGAGGGTGTTTTTTCACTAGGCGGGCTCGAGAACAAACGTATGTATGTTGGGCAGGTGTACGTGGCAGTAGTTCACCCCCCGTTGGGGGGAGAGGGGAGGGGCGTTTGACTCCAAAGTCAATTGCTTGGGGTGTGAATTTGGTGACTGTATGGTTTTGCAAGAAAATTGGCAGCAAGTCGAGAATAGTTGTGGAGAGGGTGTTTTTTCACTAGGCGGGCTCGAGAACAAACGTATGTATGTTGGGCAGGTGTACGTGGCAGTAGTTCACCCCCCGTTGGGGGGAGAGGGGAGGGGCGTTTGACTCCAAAGTCAATTGCTTGGGGTGTGAATTTGGTGACTGTATGGTTTTGCAATAATAACGAATAATGTATGGTTTTTATATTGCTACTATTGTGCTTTACCTTCCATATTTTTCTATTGTGATGTATGTGTGTCCGTCCGACCTAAATTATCCTAAACAAATTGTAATGCTGCCTGCCTGCCCCTTTTAAGTTTTCAGTTATTTCAGGCAGCCAGACCCCGTTATATTATTTTATCTCTATCTATTTGAATAATTTATCTGCATGTATGTAAGTTTATGGGGTAAATAAATTGTTGTTTTTGTTGTTACGAACCCTCGACTGTATGTGCCTCGGGTTTGCATAACTGTCTCGAATTCTCCCAGCCCTCCTCGTGTTTACATGAGGCTATATAAAGACGGAAAAAGTGCTCTATTGCTTAAATCGAAAGCAAATTATTACAGGACTATTAAATCTACCTTCCGATTGTGCTATATCATGCGATCCTGCGATGCTGGCATCAGGCAGGTCGTCAAATGGCGGCCAGCTTATCCATCGACGGCCCTCACGAACTTCTCTGCGACTCAAGACATTTTCCTCGGACAGCAAAAAGGGACATTTAGCGCTTTCAGGCGACTGAAATACTAACTAGCCAGCTTCCGTGATCTACAAGAAACACGTCCGCCATTTTGCTTATCAACCTCGTTCCCAGGCAGCGCTCGGAAATATTTGCCTGGAAATTTTTCCGGCCTGGAAAAATGAAATTACCAACTTCCTGATTTTTTATCACAAACTTAAATTGTGGCTTGCTACTGAAATCGATTGGCACAGATCTCAGTTTTTCAAGATTCTCTGACAAAATGATAGAATGCAAGACAGATCTCATCAAGTCACTAAACTGTTTATTGTGTCAATAAATTCTAAGAATGAAATAATACAATGCAATTACAATGCAACACACATCTTATGAGAATTGCCGACTTAATCGGACTTGAGAACCTGCATAACGAAGGCTTATCCCCGACTACCAGTAACGAGTATTATTCTCACGATATCATTCCTACGACTGATTAAACTATTCTGGGAGTACATGTAGTGACTTTCACCACTCAAAACATAAATTGTCGACGTTGGGAGAACATCGGCGTTGATCAAATTCCTTTTCACCTCTTCACACGTTGTTCCTCAGTTCCCACCATGCAATCCGAACGCTCCCTACCGGCTGACTTCGTCCGACGAGTCAAGCTCAGATGAATGAAAAATATTAGCTCGCAATAAAATTCCCTCAATAATATTGTTGCTACAACTGATCAGACTATTCTGGGAATAAAGATAAATTTACACCATAACATTACTGCCATTTTTCCTGCCGTGTATTTCGACCTTCAAATACGACGGGAATTTGCCAGTTAACCAAACTTGATTTGCACAGGTAATCACGCGGTTTCGAGTTCAATTTGGAATCAATTTCAGAAAAGCTGAAAGTGCAAATTAATTCCAAATTGAACGAGAAAAAACCCGTGAAAACACTTGCGCGAAGGATGTTTTGAACTCTCTTCTCAGTGTTTTCATGCGGAATGAGCTGAATTTCCGATGAATTCGAAAGATATATTTAATGCCAAAATTGTCAGAGAATTTGAGTCCTGATCGACAGAAAAAAGCAGTTTGACATCATTCATGATCAAGAAATCACAGCTAAAAACAGACTGGCTTCTCAGACAAAAAGCCAGTTCATAGCACATGTGAGTGACAATTATTCTAATACGTCAATGCAATTCTTCCCACCAGCTGACTTCACCAGAGCAATGCAGATCCGATGAATTCGAAAAGGTAATTTGAATGCCAAAATTGAGCCCGGGCCCCTAAAATTCCATCTCATCATTCCAGACATTTCGATTATTGTTTTCAAAAGACTAAAAACATGCAGACTCACCAGTCAATGTTGAGAGAATTTCAGTCCTGATCAACGGTCTTCCAATAAAATTCCTTCTCACTACTATGTCGACAGTGAATTTCAAGACCAAAAAAATGTTGTGAGGAACTGTCAGCTGGTAAGATAATTCTATTGAACTGCGATGAAGTTTAAAGTTAAAAGTACATGTCAGAGTCTCGTGGCTAGTCATTAATTCAAGTCATTAATTCAAGTTTCCTCAGACAACACGTCAATGCAATTTTTCCCACCAGCTGACTTCACCAGAGCAATGCAGATCCGATGAATTTCGAAAAGGTAATTTGAATGCCAAAATTGAGCCCGGGCCCCTAAAATTCCATCTCATCATTCCAGACATTTCGATTATTGTTTTCAAAAGACTAAAAACATGCAGACTCACCAGTCAATGTTGAGAGAATTTCAGTCCTGATCAACGGTCTTCCAATAAAATTCCTTCTCACTACTATGTCGACAGTGAATTTCAAGACCAAAAAAATGTTGTGAGGAACTGTCAGCTGGTAAGATAATTCTATTGAACTGCGATGAAGTTTAAAGTTAAAAGTACATGTCAGAGTCTCGTGGCTAGTCATTAATTCAAGTCATTAATTCAAGTTTCCTCAGACAACACGTCAATGCAATTTTTCCCACCAGCTGACTTCACCAGAGCAATGCAGATCCGATGAATTTCGAAAAGGTAATTTGAATGCCAAAATTGAGCCCGGGCCCCTAAAATTCCATCTCATCATTCCAGACATTTCGATTATTGTTTTCAAAAGACTAAAAACATGCAGACTCACCAGTCAATGTTGAGAGAATTTCAGTCCTGATCAACGGTCTTCCAATAAAATTCCTTCTCACTACTATGTCGACAGTGAATTTCAAGACCAAAAAAATGTTGTGAGGAACTGTCAGCTGGTAAGATAATTCTATTGAACTGCGATGAAGTTTAAAGTTAAAAGTACATGTCAGAGTCTCGTGGCTAGTCATTAATTCAAGTTTCCTCAGACAACACGTCAATGCAATTTTTCCCACCAGCTGACTTCACCATAGCAATGCAGATCCGATGAATTTCGAAAAGGTAATTTGAATGCCAAAATTGAGCCCGGGCCCCTAAAATTCCATCTCATCATTCCAGACATTTCGATTATTGTTTTCAAAAGACTAAAAACATGAGGACTCACCAGTCAATGTTGAGAGAATTTCAGTCCTGATCAACGGTCTTCCAATAAAATTCCTTCTCACTACTATGTCGACAGTGAATTTCAAGACCAAAAAAATGTTGTGAGGAACTGTCAGCTGGTAAGATAATTCTATTGAACTGCGATGAAGTTTAAAGTTAAAAGTACATGTCAGAGTCTCGTGGCTAGTCATTAATTCAAGTCATCAATTCAAGTTTCCTCAGACAACACGTCAATGCAATTTTTCCCACCAGCTGACTTCACCAGAGCAATGCAGATCCGATGAATTTCGAAAAGGTAATTTGAATGCCAAAATTGAGCCCGGGCCCCTAAAATTCCATCTCATCATTCCAGACATTTCGATTATTGTTTTCAAAAGACTAAAAACATGAGGACTCACCAGTCAATGTTGAGAGAATTTCAGTCCTGATCAACGGTCTTCCAATAAAATTCCTTCTCACTACTATGTCGACAGTGAATTTCAAGACCAAAAAAATGTTGTGAGGAACTGTCAGCTGGTAAGATAATTCTATTGAACTGCGATGAAGTTTAAAGTTAAAAGTACATGTCAGAGTCTCGTGGCTAGTCATTAATTCAAGTCATTAATTCAAGTTTCCTCAGACAACACGTCAATGCAATTTTTCCCACCAGCTGACTTCACCAGAGCAATGCAGATCCGATGAATTTCGAAAAGGTAATTTGAATGCCAAAATTGAGCCCGGGCCCCTAAAATTCCATCTCATCATTCCAGACATTTCGATTATTGTTTTCAAAAGACTAAAAACATGAGGACTCACCAGTCAATGTTGAGAGAATTTCAGTCCTGATCAACGGTCTTCCAATAAAATTCCTTCTCACTACTATGTTGACAGTGAATTTCAAGACCAAAAAAATGTTGTGAGGAACTGTCAGCTGGTAAGATAATTCTATTGAACTGCGATGAAGTTTAAAGTTAAAAGTACATGTCAGAGTCTCGTGGCTAGTCATTAATTCAAGTCATTAATTCAAGTTTCCTCAGACAACACGTCAATGCAATTTTTCCCACCAGCTGACTTCACCAGAGCAATGCAGATCCGATGAATTTCGAAAAGGTAATTTGAATGCCAAAATTGAGCCCGGGCCCCTAAAATTCCATCTCATCATTCCAGACATTTCGATTATTGTTTTCAAAAGACTAAAAACATGAGGACTCACCAGTCAATGTTGAGAGAATTTCAGTCCTGATCAACGGTCTTCCAATAAAATTCCTTCTCACTACTATTTCGACAAAAAAATGTTTTGAGGAACTGTCAGCTGGTAAGATAATTCTATTGAACTGCGATGAAGTTTAAAGTTAAAAGTACATGTCAGAGTCTAGTGGCTAGTCATCTGTGAGGGATTTGTGAATAGATCGCAAGCTGTTATTCAAACGATAAAGTCCCACTTTATTCCTGACAGGTGTCATTTCCACGGGTACGAGACAAGCGACATCTTCGATCCACTGTTCTCCATCTAATTCAAGTTTGAAATAGTTCTTGTAGGCTTTGTACCACAGCAGAGAAGCCTTACCATTTGCTAAGAAAGCATGGACCTGTCCAATCAAAATTTTGGGACTTCTCAGTGTGCTGTCTTCTTCAATCAGTCCTACAAATTGGGCCAGCTTTATGTTGGTAGTAGCTGGTGGCTGCACATGAGAAGTGTCAGTGGCTGTGGTTTCCATCACGCCTGGATTAGAGACAACGTCCTGGGCATATTCTCTTGCTACGCGAACAGCGCATTCTTTCCTTTCGTTGGCTGTTCGTCTATCGTATGTTTTCTCAGCCTGTTTCCTGGAATGACCTAAAGCAGAAGCCAGCGAAGCTTTGAGGGCATCTGAAGCGTCACTATTGAAAAAACAAAACACACCGCAATAAGCGTGGATGTTGCAGCTTGCATTTCTAGGAAATGTTTGTTCCATCATTTGTTTTTGACGCATCTGTCCTCTTACTGATGGTAGCTAAGTTCACTTTGACAATGTTGTGACGAAATTATCCGTCTATTACATTTGTATGAGCTACGCAGTTTTTCTCGTTCAATTTGAAGTTAATCTGCAGGAGTGAGTTTTTCAAAAGGGTGAGATTGCATGAGCCACTTAGGGTAATGCAAGTTCATTGCAAATTGAAAAAGACAAAGCATACGACTACTTAATAATGATATAAACATGCACGTGAAAACTTTCTCTTTTCTTTCAGCCAATAAGCGATAAACTCTAGTTCTGAAGCTTGTTGTGATGAAAATCTCCTAACCCTAAACAAAAGTGTACACTTTCTTCATGTTGGGCTTTCTACAAATAAAGAAGTCAACTATTCAATACTTACTCTCTGCCATAAGCCCAGGTCACAAATGAACTCCGAATCATGTTGATGGATACCACAGTCCCTGTCAGTTTCTGGAAAAGGTTCTTAATGTGGCTTGAAAAGGAGGAACTGCTAAACATTGCTCCATTTCTGTTCTGCAATGAAGCAAATAGAACCAAAGTTAGGGTGAATGTTGTTGTTTGTACATCTCAAGGAGAATGAGTGTAAGGACAATTCACCCCCAAGTGGGGTTAAGAAATACTGACATTCACCCCTGAATTTTGAAAGATTCATTCCTGTGGAATGAAGAATCGGGTAAATTCACCCGTCTAGACTGCCGAGAATGCTAATTTGAACTAAACCACCCCACAACTGAAAATGAAAATGAAACTCCGAGGCAATGTACCCCAACACAACCCAAAAAACATTCCTGCATCAAATTTGGCAGGGTGATTGGCCTTTATTACAAGTCCCCAACTTTTATTTTGAGGGTGAATGCGTGGTTTTTGGAGGTGACTTCAGGATTCTTGAAGATAAATCCCAGAAACTTGGCCACAGTTGCTCCAATAGCAGGGTTAGGGTTTAGATTTCTAGTAGAATCGGGGGTGAATTTGCCCTTTTAATCACACCTAATGGATTGACAGCAAGTTACTGCATTATAGCTTGAGACTACTTACCAGAAGCAAGATGTCGCCACTTTCTTTGCCAACCAATTGGGGACGGTGATTGTTCACAAAGTCGAGGAGTATTTTGCACAGCTCATGATCTGTCTATGGTCAGAAGAAAATGGTATGGATGAGTTTCCCTTTAAGTGCAACATCTTAGGAAGTATCGTGATATCATTAGAAAAATAATCACAGCATATGGGACTATGAAACAACTACTGGTTTATCCCAGAGAGAGAGAGAAAAAGAAACAAAAAACAACTGAATATTCGTACTAAATATCTGCTGCATTGTCTTACCTTCAGAGTAAGCTCCTGGCGGCCAAAGAACTTTGCAGTCTTATAGTTGTGGAAGTAAAGCGTGACCTCTTCTGATCCCTTCACCAAGAGGACATTCTTATCTTTGACCTGCGCAGGATGAAATTGTTGCCAGTTGGTTTGAATCTCTAGCGTGCGAACTTCGACGCCGCGGCCCGGCGGAATGAAAACATACATTGCCAAGATAACCAAGTCGCAGCATTCCCGGGCCTTATCTCTTTTGTTGACAGCCATCTCAAAGTAATCTCTCTGCACGCTGCACGCATTCACAATCTGTTCCCTGCAAAATGTTGCATAGTGATATTAGGCTGCAGTTATTCATACATGTAGGTTTCAGACATGGATACACAGAGGGTAGAGAGGACTACTCTATCCTCTTTTAAAATTAAATGACAAAGAAGTGAAACGTTTTTCAACAAAGTCTCAAGAGTTGGTTAATTTTCAATTCACTAAATTCTAATTACCCTCTGATGACAATCAGTAAGGTTTATACTGTTTACAATGTCAAAAATAGCTTTTAGTTAGAAACACGCACTTCCAAGTTTACAAAACATGTTTCGGATAATCAACATCCGTCGTCAGTTGCGAATACAGTTGCAGTGTCAAAAAATTACAACGAAAGTGTTAAATTGACATGGCCTCCTTAATTTTCAGTTGAAAGGACGCAGAGGTACTGTCAAGGATGGAAAAGGCATTCTCTCAGCACAAAGTTCTGCATGTTTTTGAGTCATAACTGTGCGAGTTCTTATGTGTGTTTCTACCTAAAAGTTATTTCATGTCTGTTGCCATTTGGCTTGGCCGTACGTTTTCGCAGGACAGGTGACACGTTAAAACTGCATGACAAGCTCTCCTGTCACCCAACACAAAGCAGTAAAATAATATTACTAGCGCTTACCAGTCAAGCCAACGGTTCAGAAGCGTCAGCTCTTCCTTAGTTTGAGGACGTTCGACATCGCCTTGACGCTGTAGAAGTGTTGCCTGTGTTCTTAGCTGCTTAATGACAGGGATGTCCTGGTAAACGGGTGCGCTCTCCCGGTGAAGGAATTTCGCAGGATACAGAAGCGAAGAGCAGTGGTTGGATATGGTGGCAGCTGACAAATTTCGTTGGTCCTGCAAAAGGAGAGAGAGAGAGAGAGAGAGAAAAAAAGCATTACACTGTTTATCAAGATTCAGGAAGTAGCCCTGAACAGTCAGTCGAAAACAATAACTAACAAGCTTTAATGGAAGAGGACGATTATGTTGGCACATCTTTTCTAATCGATAAATTTCAAAATAAATACTCAAAATAGCTTTGTCTAATTGCGATTTCTATTTCATCCATTTATTCATTTACCTACTTATTTACCTACTTATTTATTTATTTATTTATTTATTTGCTAGACGTGCATTTGTTTCATCTCTTTACTGGTATGTAACACTAACATTTGATTTACTCTTTAAACAGTCTTACTCGCTACCCGCCTAGATTAGCCTCAGCTATTTGCGGGTTAGCGTTGTTTTTGTAAAATTTTGTTGATTTAATAATAAACTTGAACTTGAACTTGAAACTTGAAAATAACTATCAAGTACAGCAAAGAAAAAGGCCACAGCAGCAAAGCCAAGGTCCAAGATTTGGATGAAAAATTACAGAGCTGTACCAAAAATTGCGAAAATGACCCGTCGAAAGAAAACCTTGAAGAACTGGAATGTTTACAAGCAACAAGTATTTCTTAAATTTAGAAAAATCAAATAAGAAAAAAAAGCTGTGTACGGAAAATTGTTACAGGTGACGGAACAATTACAGCTAATCCCATGTTGTGCAAATCGAAATTGTAACAATGCAATAAGATTGTTTGGATTATTTCCCTGAGTAACAATAGGTTCCGGGTCTAAGTCGATATCACCTGAAGTAAATAACTTTGCCCTTGAAGCACAATAGCTATGATTTCATTTCTTACACTTCATATTGAACAACATGTACAAGTTCATCATCAAAGACAACTGACACTTGAGCGGCCCTTTTATGTTTCGCAGTTCTTGTTTTGAAAACAAACACAATCAAGAGCAAAATACAACTTTCACCCTTTTGCACGAGTGATTCCAACTGGTTTACATATACACATATTTCTGGTTTTGAGATAAAATTTTTTCTAATGCTGATCACTGTCAGTGGTAAATAAGTTCAGAATTTTCTTCCACGGTAATCTCGATGGTAGAATTGGGCATTCCGCAAAGTTTGGAAAAGTCAATATCAATTGGTTTACCGTCGACATATTGATTTGTTTACATCTGAGCGAGTGACACATATTCTGCCCCCTAACAATTAGTCGTTTCTACGCTCCGCGTATCCACGACTAAAAAAAAATATTTTTGTTCAGTAAACATGCCTTAAACTGTTACAAGCTCAATTTTGTGGTCAAAAAAATGCAGGGCTCGACTCGTACACCGGGAAGTACGGTTTTAACAAGAATAACAATAGTTGTAAATATCACTTTTTAGAAGTGAAATTTTGACCTCACGTACTTGCAGGAAAACAAATTCTGCAGTCAATAAGATGAATTCACGCATCAGATACTGTAATCGATATACCCTGAAACACGACTGTGTCTGGCGTGCAAATTTCAGGCTGAAACGTTCGTTGAACTTTACAGTATGAACTGATTCCACAAATTTTTATAACGGAAACTGTGGTAGTTTCCGTTCAGAAAACACAATCTTTCTGAAGACTTTAGTCTCCTTTGAGCAGATGTTTACAAATGGATTTCAAAACTAGAAACATAAATGACACGTCACAACATGGCCGCTCAATTTCGGCCCAGTTCCCACGCAAACGTCAAAAAATTCATTACACGTCACCTTGAGAAAATCCAGATAAGATTCCAACAGAGACTGACGTAGGAAGACGTCGGGTTGCAGTATCACACCAGGGCGAGACCTCAAGAATCCAAGAAAGCCTAAGGGCATGAAAAGGGAAAATCAATTCGTTTGCACATCGTAAAATCGTTAAATTATTGAACAACACTGTGCGAGCGAAATAACTCAGACAATAAACTCACATAATATTCTTTCCTGGGTTTTCTGGTATGTCGATGTTGCCAAAGGTCTTGCTTGTCTTTCCAGCTGGACTGGACGAGTGAAGAAGGTTTTCAGTTCGCGCAGAAATGTCTGCATTTCCAGCGGCAATTGTCCAATGTCCAATGCATATGACTGTTTGCGAAGTTTGAATTCGGTCATGGGTACGACGCAGTTGCTTTCTTCTTCTGTTGATTCTTCTGGTTTTTCTTCTGTTGATTCTTCTGGATTTTCTGGTGATTCTTCTGGTTTTTCTGGTGATTCTTCTGCTGTCGTTTCTTCTGTGCACGTGGTTGCTCCTTCTTCGATCAGATCGTCGCAATCAACGTCTGTTTCTGTCTGCAACATGAAATTGCTCGTGCGTGGCCTCTTAGAAGGCGTTTGGAGCTGAATATCGGATTCATCTGAGCTCGACTCGTCTGAAGAAGTCAGCCGGTAGGAAACGATGGACTGCATGGCGCCGAGGGAAGAGGTGAAAAAGATCGAAGTTCACAGAGTTTTTCGTGGTCATTCGGTCAAAACAGAGATCCATTGACGAAATGGCTGACGGGAATTTTTTCATTCTCGTTCCCATATCCCTTTTTGAGGCCTCTAACCCAGGAGAGCTGGAAACTAGCAAAGGATCCAGCTCTTGTGGAGTGGGAAGAATTCAATTGTCAGCTCTCAGGCAATAATTCTAGCTTTTTTTTTGACCGAAACGTCGCTTTCTGTTATGTAAGGCGGGTATTTTAAGCTTTCGAGTGCAAATATTTTGAAGCCAATATTGTCCACTTTTCATGCATTTCTCACTTTACCAAACAAAGCTTTAAAGCGCGAAAAAGGTACCCTTTTTTCAGGTTGAAGCGATCTCTTTAAAAGCGCGGAAAAGGTACCTTATTCTGCGGTTAAAAATCTTTTTTTTTTCTTAAAAGGTACCTTTTTTAACTTTTCAACTAATCGACTCGCATTAACAAATAAGGTAACAATTTTGCATTTGTTCTATGAGAAATAAATGCAGAAAGTTTATTTTTCTGCTCTTTTCAATTAGCAGAGTTGATCTTTTTGTAAAAAAAGCAGAATTGCCGGAATCATTCTATGACTGACCGCTGCGTATTTTGTTAGTCCACAAGGGAAGTCATAGTGGACTCACAAAAAAAATTCTAATTAACTCTGGTTTCGTTCGATTTTTCTGAAATTTTAACACAATAAAGATGGATTGCTAAGAAACATATTTAGTCTTTGCCGATGTATAGTAGCTATTAACTCTAAAGAGATATATCGCTTCGAAGTCGGTGATTTGAAGTCGTTGGATTCGAACGAAGAGAATACTAAATACGCTAAAAAGGTGTTGAGTGAGGGCTATGGACTCAGTGAAAGGTTCCAGCAATTCTACTTTTCTAGAAAAAGATCAACTCTTCCACTTGAAAAGAGCAGAAAATTTAACTTTCCGCATTAATTTTTAGCGATCTCTTTAAAAGCGCGGAAAAGGTACCTTATTCTGCGGTTAAAAACGTTCCTGGATGAAAAGCGGACAATATTGACGCTAAAATATTTTCATCCGAAAGCTTAAAATGCCCGCTTTTTTTTTCTTACCTTCGTACAGGTGACTAACAAGAAAACGTACAACAGAAGGTCCTAATACTGAAATGTTGAACAGCGATATTTAAACAAGTGCTCAGTTATAAGGTAAAGTTTCGCACTTGTGAAATGATGATGGTACACGTTCTGTCTGTGTGTCCTGTCCTTTGGATTGTTACTAGAAATCGCTCTGAATTCTTCTAAAGTATATAACTATGCGTTATATGACCGGTTTACAAAATTCAATTGGTAATTGTATCATAGAAAAACGCGCTTCGAATAGTCATGTTTTGCTTATCATGGAATACGTCTAAGTGTCCTACTTTGAAACACGCGAGTAACTTTCCTTGTGAAATATTTAACTTAAGCACTTCATATTAGGCAGGCGATAACGATGAACAGTTCTAAACAAGTACTGGGAATTTTGTTGTCAAACTTTAAAAAATGAGGAAGATAGAGCATTCTGAAAATGTCTTATGAAAACTTGACGATATTTAGGGCATGCGCAGTACTTTATCAAAGACAGTGACAACTTCTGCGTATATTGAATAGGTAAATATCATGCACAGTTTTTCTGTTTCAAAGCATTTGTCAATTGCTCTACGATTTTCAAAGTTACGACTATCGTAAAATAAGAAGAAATGTATGAAAAAATTCGGTACATGCGCAGGTAACGACAAATTCAACGTACGCGCCTCAAATTGTGCACACTGTAAACTTAGACAGAAACAAACAACTTGTGTAAATTTTGTAGTAAAACGTTAAAAACACATGAAAAGGCAGTATTTTGAAATTTTAAGACAATGTATTGGAAAATTACGATGTTTAGAGCATGCGCAGTAACTACCAATTGAACGTACGAACATGAAATTGTGCACACTGTAAACTTAGACACAGGCAAACAACTTGTATAAATTTTGTGGTTAAAAAGTAAAAACACACGAAAATATAATACTTTGAAATTTGAAGAGAATGTATGGGGAAATGTTTATTGAAAAATGCAGCACATGCGCAGTAATGACCAATTGAACGTACGAAAATGACATTATACACACTGTAAACTTCGACACAGACAAACAACTTGTATAAATTTTGTGGCTAAAAGGTAAAAAGACACGGAAATATAATACTTTGAAATTTTAAGACAATCGATGGGAAAGTGTTTGCGCGGGAACTGTTGTGTGCACATTCCACGTTCCGTTCTTATAGGATTTAAAATGCTTACAAGGGGGAACAAACTCTTAATTGTGCAAGGAATAAGTCTTACCCGTCCAAGGAGCGAATTTTCTGATTCAGAAGTGCAGCTTATGCGAAATAAATTGAAATCGAGTTCGGCAATTTCAAGTGTTCGCCGCGCGCGTGAATTTTGTAAAATGAGCATAGTTAACTCGAAGTGTAATATTTCCTCTAAAAAGCAGGTATACAACTATATTCTTCCGTATAAGCAAACCCTACAGAATCTAGTACACTGAAAATCTGAATTCTCTTTTCAAGTATACACTATAACTGTGTACTGAAATGTTGAACAGCCATATTTAAACAAGTGCTCAGTTATAAGGTGAAGTTTCGCACTTGTGAAATGATGGTACACGTTCTGTCTGTGTGTCCTGTCCTTTGGATTGTTACTAGAAATCGCTCTGAATTCTTCTAAAGTATATAACTATGCGTTATATGACCGGTTTACAAAATTCAATTGGTAATTGTATCATAGAAAAAACGCGCTTCGAATAGTCATGTTTTGCTTATCATGGAATACGGCTAAGTGTCCTACTTTGAAACACGCGAGTAACTTTCCTTGTGAAATATTTAACTTAAGCACTTCATATTAGGCAGGCGATAACGATGAACAGTTCTAAACAAGTACTGGGAATTTTGTTGTCAAACTTTAAAAAATGAGGAAACGCGGAAGCGCGGAAACGCGGAAACGCGGAAGCTCATAGACATAAATTCTCACCGGAGTGTACATTTTCGAAATCCGAGTAGATACATATACAGTCATACCTCTATCACACGTACACCGAAAGGACAGAGCGAGGTGTCCCTATTTGAGAGGTTTCTATTTTGCAGGTCATTATTATAATCACATCTCTTAAACGAAAATGGTGATCTATCATTTCAATTTTATTTTCCGAAACAGTGCTTGGTAGAGAACATTCAGGTAAATTTTCAAAAAAACTCATCGCTAAATTTTATTTCTCAGGAATCACCTTAAATGGCGCCGAGTGGATCCCTTAGGCAAAAGTTTTGACTAATTAACTCTGGTTTCGTTCGATTTTTCTGAAATTTTAACACAATAAAGATGGATTGCTAAGAAACATATTTAGTCTTTGCCGATGTATAGTAGCTATTAACTCTAAAGAGATATATCGCTTCGAAGTCGGTGATTTGAAGTCGTTGGATTCGAACGAAGAGAATACTAAATACGCTAAAAAGGTGTTGAGTGAGGGCTATGGACTCAGTGAAAGGTTCCAGCAATTCTACTTTTCTAGAAAAAGATCAACTCTTCCACTTGAAAAGAGCAGAAAATTTAACTTTCCGCATTAATTTTTAGCGATCTCTTTTAAGACAATCGATGGGAAAGTGTTTGCGCGGGAACTGTTGTGTGCACATTCCACGTTCCGTTCTTATAGGATTTAAAATGCTTACAAGGGGGAACAAACTCTTAATTGTGCAAGGAATAAGTCTTACCCGTCCAAGGAGCGAATTTTCTGATTCAGAAGTGCAGCTTATGCGAAATAAATTGAAATCGAGTTCGGCAATTTCAAGTGTACGGCGCGCGCGTGAATTTTGTAAAATGAGCATAGTTAACTCGAAGTGTAATATTTCCTCTAAAAAGCAGGTATACAACTATATTCTTCCGTATAAGCAAACCCTACAGAATCTAGTACACTGAAAATCTGAATTCTCTTTTCAAGTATACACTATAACTGTGTACTGAAATGTTGAACAGCGATATTTAAACAAGTACTCAGTTATAAGGTGAAGTTTCGCACTTGTGAAATGATGGTACACGTTCTGTCTGTGTGTCCTGTCCTTTGGATTGTTACTAGAAATCGCTCTGAATTCTTCTAAAGTATATAACTATGCGTTATATGACCGGTTTACAAAATTCAATTGGTAATTGTATCATAGAAAAAACGCGCTTCGAATAGTCATGTTTTGCTTATCATGGAATACGGCTAAGTGTCCTACTTTGAAACACGCGAGTAACTTTCCTTGTGAAATATTTAACTTAAGCACTTCATATTAGGCAGGCGATAACGATGAACAGTTCTAAACAAGTACTGGGAATTTTGTTGTCAAACTTTAAAAAATGAGGAAACGCGGAAGCGCGGAAACGCGGAAGCTCATAGACATAAATTCTCACCGGAGTGTACATTTTCGAAATCCGAGTAGATACATATACAGTCATACCTCTATCACACGTACACCGAAAGGACAGAGCGAGGTGTCCCTATTTGAGAGGTTTCTATTTTGCAGGTCATTATTATAATCACATCTCTTAAACGAAAATGGTGATCTATCATTTTAATTTTATTTTCCGAAACAGTGCTTGGTAGAGAACATTCAGGTAAATTTTCAAAAAAATCATCGCTAAATTTTATTTCTCAGGAATCACCTTAAATGGCGCCGAGTGGATCCCTTAGGCAAAAGTTTTGACTAGATGATGGGATGCAAAAGAGAGAAAACACTTATTTGCGCTAATATTCAAGTCATTACTGCACTTTTCAATAACATGCGGACTCTAAAACATTTTTAGAGCATGGCATAATGGCTCATAGCCCATGATCGCTAAGCCAATGAAAACTCTTGAATATTAAATTATTTGCAGATAAAAATACTAAAAAG
>CAXHUQ010000292.1:0-33000 GCA_964020085.1 Micromussa lordhowensis
CTGATGGGCTCCTCTTCAAAGGGACTCGCCTCATTGTGCCGAAGTCCCTTAGGCCTGAAATGCTCCGTCAGATCCACAAGAGTCACTTAGGAATAGCCAAATGCAGACAAAGAGCCAGAGATGTATTATTTTGGCCTGGTATGTCAGTGGAAATTGAACAAATGGTCACCAATTGTAGTGTGTGTGCGGATTATGCCAAAAAGCAACCATCGGAACCACTGAAGCCCTCAGCACCACCTAAGTACCCTTGGAAGAAGATCGGAACGGATCTATTCGAGTTTCGTGGAGAACATTATCTACTCTCTGTGTGCTACCGCAGCAAATTCATTGAAGTCGCCAAATTGGACTTTCTTCGAAGCGGAGCTGTGATAGAGGAATTGAAAAGGCAGTACGTTTGGAGTCCATGGGATCCCAGCCGAGGTAGTATCAGATAATGGCCCCCAGTTCAGCAGTTATGAATTCCAGGAATTTGCCAAAGATTACGGCTTTAAGCACACCACCACATCACCGCATTACCCGAAGGCCAATGGAGAAGTGGAGAGAGCCGTACAAACTGTCAAGAAGATGTGGCGAAAGAATGATGACAAGCACCTGGCATTGTTGGATTATCGAACAACACCATTGCCAGACATTGACCTGTCCCCAGCACAGTTACTCATGGGCCGTCGACTGAGAAACAAGTTGCCTATGATGGAAAGCCTGCTTCAACCAGCAAGCAACAACCAACAGGAAATCTCCAGGTACCTGGACAAGACCAAACAGAGTCAGAAAAAGTATCATGACCGTCATGAAAGCAAGGACATGGAAGAACTCCAGCCTGGAACCAAAGTTCGCATGCAGCCTTGGACAAAGTCCAAAATATGGAAACCAGCCACTGTGGTTAAGCATCACCATACACCAAGGTCCTATGTGGTCGAGGCTGAAGATGGCAGAAAGTATCGCCGTAACAGGCGACATCTGCGAGCAAGCCCAGCACCAGGGCACGAAAGCCTGAACGGAGAACTGCACCTTAGTGCAGACCAAGGTGTAGTCCAGGACAAGAAGCTAGTGAAGGATGCCGAGTTGGATCAACCTGCAACTCCCAGTAAGCTGCCTGATATACCATCCCAGGAGCAACTTATGCACCAGGAACCAGCAGTAGAGAACATTACGGAACCATATGTCACCCGAAGTGGCAGACAAGTAGTAGCACCAAACCGGCTTGACCTGTAGGCTTACACAGCCATAGACTTTGCTCAGTGTTTATTTATTTTCTTTAAACCAAGGACAGTGACATTTATTTTGATTCAAAATATTATTTTATTGTTGTTCCTTTTCAAGAAGGGTAGGATGTGATATAAAATGTAACAGGTTCTCACTCTCCCCTCCCCAGTCAGTACATGTATGTCACGTGACTAGGCACATGGAATAAACACACTTGGACTTGTCAGCCATCTTGAATGTCTGTCTCATTACAACCACAACGCGCTTTGTGGCTTATTTAAAACGCCACAGAGCGCTTTGTGGCGTTTTATTTTGGGATTTAACTTTGAAAACTGGATGGCTCGTTGACTCGCAGATATCTCACAGCTATTTTCCGAACTAATTTGGTTTCTCCGATTTTTTACACGACAAAGCGCTTTGTGGCCTATTCAAAACACCACAAAGCGCTTTGTGGCCTATTCGAAACACCACAAAGCGCTTTGTGGCCTATTCAAAACACCACAAAGCGCTTTATGGCCTATTCAAAACACCACAAAGCGCTAGAAGTAGGAAGAGGTACGGAGCCCTCTAGGGGCCATCCTGAGTTCCTAAGTTCCTGAGTTTCCGAGTTCCTGAGTTCCTGGGTTCCTGAGTTATCGAGTTCCTGAGTTCCTAAGTTTCTGAGTTTCCGAGTTTCCCAGTTCCCGAGTTCCCGAGTTCCCGAGTTCCCGAGTTCTCGAGTTCCCGAGTTCCTGAGTTCCTGAGTTCCTGAGTTCCTGAGTTCCTGAGTTCCTGAGTTCCTGAGTTCCTGAGTTCCTGAGTTCCTGAGTTCCTGAGTTCCTGAGTTCCTGAGTTCCTGAGTTCCTGAGTTCCTGAGTTCCTGAGTTCCTGAGTTCCTGAGTTCCTGAGTTCCTGAGTTCCTGAGTTCCTGAGTTCCTGAGTTCCTGAGTTCCTGAGTTCCTGAGTTCCTGAGTTCCTGAGTTCCTGGGTTGCTGGGTTGCTGGGCTCCTAAGTTCCTAAGTTCCTGAGTTCTTGCGTTCTATAGTTCTTGTGTTCTTGTGTTCTTGAGTTCCTGAGTTCTTTCCCGAGCTGAGTTCGCTGGTCAATAAGATCGCGGTGTGAATTTCTCATGCAGCAAAATGGCGGACTCAATGAGCATCACTCGCATGCTCATTTTGTTTCTATCATGTTGTGTCGATGACACAACATGATAGAAACAAAATGAATAGCTCATGAATAGCTCATTGCTCATTGAGTCCTCCATTTTGCTGCATGAGAAATTCACACCGCGATCTTATTGACCAGCGAACTCAGCTCGGGAAAGAACTCAGGAACTCAAGAACACAAGAACACAAGAACTATAGAACGCAAGAACTCAGGAACTTAGGAACTCAGGAACCCAGAAACCCAGGAACTCAGGAACTCAGGAACTCAGGAACTCAGGAACTCAGGAACTCAGGAACTCAGGAACTCAGGAACTCAGGAACTCAGGAACTCAGGAACTCAGGAACTCAGGAACTCAGGAACTCAAGAACTCAGGAACTCAGGAACTCAGGAACTCAGGTACTCGGGAACTCGGGAACTCGAGAACTCGGGAACTCGGGAACTCGGGAACTCGGGAACTGGGAAACTCGGAAACTCAGAAACTTAGGAACTCAGGAACTCGAAAACTCAGGAACCCAGGAACTCAGGAACTCGGAAACTCAGGAACTTAGGAACTCAGGATGGCCCCTAGAGGGCTCCGTAGAGAGGGGTATATCGAAAGGTTTTACTACAGTCAACTCTCTCGTAAGCGGACACCCTCGGTAATTGGAAAAAGTGTCCGTTAGTAGAACTGTCCGCTTACGAGAATTATTTCCATAAGAAACAAAGGAAAAAGGTCAAAAAGGGGAATTGAAAACGGTGTCCATAAGTAGAGCTGTCCGCTTACGAGAGTGTCCGTTAAGAGAGCTTCGACTGTAGTTCCATTGAGAACCCGAATACCCAGCACTCCTAGAAATGTTAACCAAGTATAAGGAGCGTCCAAGATGGCAGGGGAAACAATGTTTAGGACCATGATGCACAATTCTCATAAGTACACAGCTCTAAAGCTTTTCCGTAAAGTATCTTTAAAATTAACTGAATTGCATCCATTTGTGAGTACTTTTATACTGTAAACCGTGACTGTTGCTATGGTGTTGCTTTGTTGAAATATAGCTACCAGTACTTTAATGTAAATCAAGGAGTATCAGAGCAAAATCGTTTCAAAACACGCTTAGCTTTACAAATGGTTGGGCATGTTGAATCTTCATGTTCCAAAAAATGGCTTTTTAGGATTTGAGGGCAGAAGACCACCTTAAGCAAAGGAAATCATGACCGTGACAGTGTTGGATATCTGATCTTAATTAGCGCAGATTTTTACGATTTTATTTCTCCGTTTTCTCCTTAGTTTTAGTTTCGATTGAGAAGATATATCAAACACTCACGACAGTGTTTGACCGCATTTCCAAACACCTCAAAGTTCGTCAAAAATACTCTGCTGTGCGTGCTATTTTCAGCTCTCTTCTCGTTGTTTGGAAATGTGGTCAAACACGGTCTTTCGTGTTTGATATATTACGTCGGGCACTGATATGGGTATTTCTTTTTTTACAAGTCATGGATCTCGCCATGACAACTCGACCAATGTTTTACCAACGCGGGCGTCGCACTAGTTCAATGACGTACTAGTTGAAAAAGATTACAATCTTTTTTATGGCTAGACTGGAATATATACAACTAGTGTTTGATGAAAGAAATATCACCGAATCTCCAATAGAAGACTTAATTCCCTTAAAAGTACTTGTTAAAGATTATCAGATGGAGCACCGACTGCTAACAATTTGCATACCCGGGATCGACTGGAACTAGCTAAAACGGTTGCCTGTTATTAACCGGGAGAAACAATGAAATGAAAGCAGAAGTAAGAGTAAGGGTCGAAAATTAGGAGTTTAGTGATATCTCAACAACGTATCACTTGTTTAAGTTGGAGAATGTTAGAAGGATCTATATGTTCATTGATTTATAGCTCTATTGTTAGTCCTTGTTTGTAGGCACACCGCTCTCGAAAAGGAGGGCATTGAACATGGAATGAAACTTACGGACACTGATATGGGTACTTTTTTTTACAAGTCTATGGATCTCGTCATAAAAAAAAGAACTCGACCAATGTTTTACAAACACGAACCTTGCACTAGTGCAATAACATAATTCGGTTACGGCAATGAAGATTACAAATCTTTTTTTTTATTTATGGCTAGACTGGAATATATACAACTTTCATGAACAGGTTAATTACCAATACCACTATCAACTAGAATCCTATAGATCTTTTACAAACGGGCGAATCAAAGCAATCCTTACTCAGTTATGACATAGTTAATAGAGGGGAATGGTTATGAAACTCGACAAAGTTCTTTATTGTATGTTTTTGTTCGCTTTTTTGGCCTTGACCCTGCACAAAACAAAATAGTTGTTTACTCCGTACTGAGGAACTAGCCAATAGAAACGTGTTGGTTACGTAATTCATGCATAGTGTATGAGCACAAAACAAAAGATTGTGCAGGGTCGTGGACCTTCGAACATAAATCTTGGCATTTTTGTTTGTTCCTTTGATGTTTTCCGGGCTTCCTAACCAGTCCCCTCTATTAACTATGGTTATGACCTTGAATTAAATGGCTTGAATTAGCACAGCATTTCTCGTTCTCCCAAACTTTCACTCGTGTTTCTCTAACTCGATAGAAACACGGTACATCTGATGTTTTCTACCTCCTAAATAATCTTGAGATTTGTATTGTTACAACGGCAAAATAACCAAAGTTAGAATTAGTTTTGGAAATTCTCTTTTTGACAGGTAATTGCCTTTTGGACATACTAATATAATATGATGAAGAACCCAACAAAATGGAATCAATTTGCTTGTTAAGTTTTCTTTCACTTAATTTGGTGTTTATCAATTTACCATCATTAACTCCAAGCAAAACAATCTGAACAACTGTCAGGGCTTGAAGCTGCCTGTCCCTATAAAGCACAGCCACAGCTTAAAATCTTTTAAGAATGCTAGTTTTAAGTCCATCAAGGATCTTTATGGGGGGCTAGACCATTTATATTGTGATATCTTTTTAACTTTTATTATTTGTACTTCTATTTTTCATACACCATTAGACTTTGTTTAAATCTCCTCAGAAAACCTATTCACAGATCTTCACACATTCCACTGTCGTACACTAAAATGTTGACGAAAATAAAAATATCATTAAATCCTAATTAATCCACACAGAAGAGTAATGACCATTTCCTCTTAGAGTGAAAACAAGTTGTGTCTACACAGAAGAGTACCATATGTGGGTGGTGTCGGTATTGAGTTGTGTTTGACAAACCCTTTTTACTTTTTATGTTTCCACATTAGCAATGTAAAGGGACTGTTTTTTAACTGTTTAATAGCAAACCAGTTTATTTTAAAAAAACCGTCTGTTAATTAAGTTAATTTGGCTAACAATTCCTTTCTAATTAAGTGTACAATGCATGGAAACTGTGATCACGATGGCCCCCGCTGCGATTTGAATTTTTCTGTAATTTTGAAAAGCCAAGCCCCACTGTTTGTCATATTGTAACAAAACGATAACACCATTTATTCTTACTGGCATTTAAATGGCACTATGCAATCACTTCTTTCTTCCTTAAGATTTGGAAATCCCATCTACTAAACACCCCCTATGCTAAATTTTTAAACTTAATACATGTAGCAGGGATGAAAAGGAATTGAAAATTAGAAACTGGCTAATTTATCCAGGCTCAGAGAAGATGTGTTTTCAAAAGTAATAGCCAAAACTATTAGTTTGCTTTCTCTAACACATTTGGTTTGCAGTGTTCTTCTTGGTATTGCTGGACAATTTTGTGTACAAGAAAAAAATTCATTACAACCTAACAAGATGTTGAACCGTAATATACTGTATAGGCATTAAACCCTAAAATTCATGAAAGTGCTGCCATTACAATTAACACACATTTACATACATGCAAAAAAAGGAATAATATCATTTTGGCTAGACAATATCAACACATGGCAACTGATACACATATAGTTAAGGTTGATGCTCACCATCCCTAGTCTCTTTTCTACTAAGACTTTCTTTGCTTTGTGTATTCCTTCCCTCGTCCAACTCTTGATCATCATCCATTAACGCTAAAACAGAAATTCAAAGAATTTTTTTTAAACACAAAATCACATGAATGCAATATTTTATATATTAAGTTAGACTGACTGTTCTAAAATAACATACAGGCTTGTAGAATAAAAGCAGTACACCAGTAAACGGAAATTTACAAGAAAACAAAATTCACTAAGAAACAACTGCAAGAGCACAATGTACGACTATCTTATCAAGACCTAGGTTAAGTAACGCTAGGATACCAAGAACAATAGGGCCATGGCAACAGAAGCTATTAGTAGCTGATGAGCAGAAATGTGATAATTAAATTAATCTGAGCTCCTTTATTGGCTAAATCGCTATTAGCGCAAAATTCAAATGGTTTAATTTAAAAAAATTGGGGTACCTAGAGGTGAATTCCCTAGCTAAAATTAACAGGATATCTTTGTTATCACATATCATACTTGGCTACGACGTATGAAGAAAATTGTATATAAGGAACTTTATCATTTTGTGAACTGCCAGACTTAACGCTTTATTTTGTCTCCTTTTTGTCATAATTTTGACATATTTTTAATTATCAACAGCATTTTATTGTCTTGGGTTTTATTCTGGTGCAAAAATGGGGTGGCCATACCCAGGCTACAAAACCAAATCTTTCACAAAAACAAAGTTGCAACTTAGTTTGGTATACACCAGCTTACGGCAAGCAACATCTCAGAATAGATCGTCACCTTCATCTTTGCAGTGTCCAAAAAAAGATAATATTTTATTTAGTTCATAAATAGGAAAGTCTTGGAAAGAATCTGACAAGAAATCAACTCATCTTGAAGCCAATGAATAAATGCTGATATTGTTTGAGCTGAGGCCAAAATATCTTGTGATATGAGCAAACATCTTGAGCTGGCAATGTTACAACCACCCTCACAAACAGTACTGCCTTTCTAAAGCCTTCCGCCATTAGTAAAAAAAAAACAAAAGTATCAAAAATATGAATAAATTGTCCAAAAGATAACAAGAATGGAAATGTTCCTCAGATAAGAGCTGGCACAATGAGATAATGGCAAAGCCACCTAATGAAGACATGACAAGGCACTGGCATGTATCCCTGTTATGTGCTAATTAAACCAGCTGCAGAGAAATGGACACCTGGGCAAGCACTTCTTGAAGGAGCATCACATGATGACTGTGCACAGTCACTAAGTCTACAAAACATTGCTTTGTAACAAACAGCTTAAAGGGTGGCAGTCTGCAACAGCAGAAAAGAAGAAGAGGACAAACAACCCTAACCTTTACTGCATAAGTAAAGTGATTCTTTAGCACTACATTGGGAACCAAGTACAGAATTTTGCACTTATTCAGGAGCATGCAAAATAAGGGGTTTCCCTCGGTGTAAGAACCTGTGAACTTTTTCTTTGTTTTGTAGCTATTGTTAGGGTTAGGGCTATTATGTTGACTTGTTTGTTTTCTTTGTTTTACGTCACTCGTGAGTTTCACAGGTTCTTACACCGAGGTAGAGCCAAAATAAGAGCTTAAAATCCACAACTCGAGGAATGCTTTGATTCTATGATCGCTTTTGATTCTTTGATTATTGTAGATTCTTTTCCTTATGCTCAGAATTTCATGCCTATCAAAGTTCATCTTTAAATATTACTTAAAAACAGTTACTGTACCTTCCAGCCACTACAAAATGTATTGTGGAGTGATGAAATAGTGTAATCATCATTCCCAGATCTCTTGTGCACAAGAGATCTGGGAACGAGATTATAAATAGTGAGAATGAATAGTACTAGAACTGGCAAAATAGGGTAAGACTGGAACATAAAATATCTTCTGCAAGCATGGTGACCTACCTTTTAAATTTATTTTTAGAGACTGTGCTTGGTAGGGAAAGTTCAGGAAAAGGTATTGTTCTGATGTGTCCAGGAGCTTACTTTAAGGTGGCTCAAAACAGTTCTCTGTTTTTTTACACTTATAGAACTAGGTGTGATTTTTCAACTCTCCACTGTTCCTTTCATTGTGTTTAAGTCACAAATATAGGTAGCTGTCCTGTTGCATAGCAACAAACTTGACCCACTTTAAACATCAAGTGCATCTCTTTTAAAAACTGAGCCAGTGACCCCATATTGTTTTGATAACAATCTTTTCATTACACACTGAAGTAGAACGAGGGAAAATAAGAAAAAAAATTGCGGAGTAGATTTTGCTTAAATTAAAAACAATGGAAATTTCCAATTTGGGAAAATTCCACTCCACAGTGTTTTTTCTTTACAATTTCACACATGCATTCTGCTTTTGCTGTTGAATAATTTTTTGCATTAAGTGGAGTAGTAGGATCAGTTTTTGAGATATTAGCTTCGTGAATGAGGAATTTTTCGAGTGCGTGCTATGCACAAATCAACATCTTGACATTGCAAGATCGCACTCACTCTTGAAACTCAAGTGCAACATCAACATCTTGCTAAACTTGGATTAAAGGATTCAAAGTTAATTGTTGTATGTATCTTCCTTGTATGAAAACATTTTTAACTGCTTAGGTTTTGTGTAGTTTGAGGTTATTCAAATTCAAAACTGAACGACAAAATATATAAACAGAAACCTCACCCAAAGTTACAAAACTGGAATCAAATTTCTCGCTAATCCTGGGTTAGCTTCATCGGGCTTCAAACAACCCGGCCCAGGGACCCGTTTCTCTTAAGCCCCGGAAACTTTTCCGGCCCGTAAGCCATTTTTAGTTCATCTGTATCTGAAAACGGAGAAGTATACACGCCTGAAATTTCGTTTGTGAAGAGAACGTCTGTTTATATTACAAATACGTGAATAAAACAGCTCTGTAATCATAAGCTTCGAGATTTTGCTATGGCTTTCCGGTTGCGAAAACTTTTCGGGACCTTCGAGAAATGGGTCCCAGGCATCCAACCAAAATATTTAACCGATTTGTTTTTTTATGATAACAAATGGTTGAATTGCCTGCTCTCACTCGCTGACGTGTCACATGAATTTCAAATTCATGTGTCTGTCCGCATATTGACGATAAAAATTAGCCAATGAGCGCGCAAGAATTTCTGCAGTTATTGTAAAATACTGTTTTGAGCCACCTTATGCATACTTAAAATTGGAAGAAATAATTGCCATTACTGATAGAAGCAAAGAGATAAAAGACAAAATCAAGGGTCGAAAGTTCAAACTCTCACAAGAATGGTATACTCAATTTCTTGACATCCTGAACTTAACTCAAATTTCTTGAACTGTAAACAATTTCCATTCTTGCAATCCTGTACTTTATTTCGAAACTACTGCTTTTATTTTGCTCTATACAACTTTTTTTATCCAACTAAGGTGTATATTTGGTGGCATTTGGCGATACAAGGCGGAATTACCCTGAGTGAAAATTTGCTATGTCGGTATGACAGCGTTTCTTTACGCCTGTGACGAAGACAAATGATGTATTACGCAGTTTAGCAGCACGACAGAATGCAAAATAAAACAGTATGGACTATATAAACTAGTGCCACCTTAGTTCGTGCCGCTTGAAATCAATATGATCAATAATGACAATGATGAACAGGGACGCCTCGGTCGAAAATTGTGCCATTAATTACCCACTCTCTTACTACAACCAAAATTATAAAATACGTTACAGTTCACAAAGCTTCTTACCAACAATATTAAGCTTCACATGTGCAGCTGTGAATGTGTTTCAGAACATGCAGATCGGAAAAAATATCCTCACAGTGAAAATTCGTAATCGATAAGTTATCGAACTATCCCGTCCCCAAGTAAAATAATCTCAGAAGACACGATCACAACGCATTTTCATTGGAAGAAACAACAACACCTACAATTGGTCAAAAGGTGTTAGACATGTCTGCCACGCAGGACGAAAGTGCAACGCTACAACCATGAGGCCACCGCGCCTCCCACAAAGCTAGAGCTAGAGCTTTTTTTCCACAGGGACTGCCGACTAATTGCCTTCCCCAACTTCATTTGTTAACAAAAGAAAAACAAACGCACTTGTCAAAAATCTGAGACACGGTTCTTTAGTTTATTTCCGGCGGGAGTGGAACATGATTTATAGAGACGTGTACTTTTACACAAAGCGTTCGAATTTCGAAACACATTTAAGTAAATCGTTTCTGTTAGTTCAAATCCATAATCTGGAATTATTAAGCTTTTAAAAAATATATGGTTTATAGGGGTTTTTATAAAAACAACTAAAGCTGCAGCGATCCGCGCGCGGACGGTCCTGGAGGGTGGCTGATACCTTAATTAAGATGATGACGATAGATAATTCATTGTGATGTCTGCCATTTAATTTCACAGTCATTTCTGTGCCGCAAAAACGGTAAATAGACCTCACCAAGAAAAAACATATTCGAAGTTTCTCTCAAAATGGGAGCGATGACAAAGGAAATGCTCACTTGCCTGGTGATCGTTTTCGGCATTGCTGGTGTTCACATGAGTTTTGTCGGGAACAGTAAGTATAGTTTTCTTTAGCGTTTATCTCTATGAAACGTACGCACGTTTTACATTCCGTAAAGCGTAATACACGTTAAAAGAAAACGTTTCGTCTACGAAGACACATTCACTTACAACTATCACAAATTACAATAATTTCGACAGAGAATCAAGTACATTTCTAAAGTTTTTACCTTCATCACAAAAAAAATCCTAAGTAAAAAGTGCGCGCGCATTTGAAAAAGCGGGGGCCTTTTGTTTGAAAGAGATAAAGGATCATTGTCTCGAAAACTAACATTGCGATTGATATTAAAGTCCCTATGAGGTAAAAAAAAATAATTGTTGCTTATGTGAAAGGCTATTCAAAATAAAGAAGAATGGTGTTTTCCTTTTTGGAATATCTTCTTTCGTTTTAGAGATATTTATATTTTTGTATTATGCAAATGAGGAAAGCGATTATGTCATAAATTGTTCAACTAAGACAGGCAAATACTGAGTCAAGAATATCTCTAGAAATATTAGAGCGATGCTCTTAAAACCTGGCACTAGAAATGTACATCGCAAAAGAAACAAAATGACATATGTTATGCTGTACATTTCGGGTACATTTCTGGTGCCAAGTTTGAAGAACACCGCTCTAATATTTCGAGAGATATTCTTGATTCAGTATTTTACTGTTTTAGTGGAACGGTTTATGACGTCATCACTTTTCTCATTTGCATAATACAAAAACGTGAATATCTCTTAAACGAAAGGAGATATTCCAAAAGGAAAACGCCATTCTTCTTTATTTTCAAAAGCCGTTCAAATAAGCAGCAATTATTTCTTTACTTCATAGGCGTTCTGTTTCCACGAGACCTTCAATGTCGCGGGGAAACAAAACTAAGTTTGTTATACCTCCCAACTCAAAAATGCAAAAAAATGATTTGTTTGACGCCTAGGGTGGCTGTGCCGGTAATACGAGCGGCAGTCGAAACGAGCTGTCCTTCTGAAGAAACACGATAGTAGTCTTTTTCTTCGCAGCTGGAAAAAATGAAGACAATAGTAAAGTTGTTTTGGCTTCCTCTAATGCTTCACTCGACAACTCTGGGTTTGATTTGACACGGAGCAGCATATATACCTTGTTGTAAATGACTCAAATATTTTCCTACCGGCGATAGCGATCGAAAAGCGAGTTGCCGAACGCGGCGACCCCATTTTTGGAGGCAAATACACAAAATGTTCAAATTTTCCCCTTTGTTAATCTAAAATGTTTTTGCAGTTATAAATTCCCTTCTTGGATAGTGAATGCCTTCTCTAGTGAGAAACGTTGCCCGAATTCAATGGCTTTTCTGACACACAAATTTCCCAAGGGTACACGACCTGATCACGTGCGAGTCGACGTTTCCTTAGAGAGTTAGTGAGTTTTGTTTGCCCTACAGAGTTATTGAGTTTTCACCCATTACATGTGACACGTTCTCATCCAATTGGAAAACGTATTTAAGTCAGTAGGTCAAGATAGCTTGCCATACAAGCGCGCGAACGATTATTTGAAAACTGTCCAAATAGGTTTCGACAGCGACAAAATTAGCTAGCATTTCCATATCCAATATAATTTAAAAGTAATACGATTTTTTGACCAGACTCCTGAGTCCGTACAATTTAACCTTTGTGGGGAGGTGGCGGCTATTTCTGGTCCGAAACTCATTCTAGAGGTAATCTTGGGATCACTTAAGGTCCTAGAATCATTTGCATTACAATTTCAAGATCATTCCTGGTCCAAGGATCATTTTGGGACCGCGATAATTCTCCGGCCTGTGCAGTAATTAAATTGTTTACGTGCTCAGTTCTGTGACATGTTTTTCAATGTTTACGTTTCTCGGATAAATTTGCATCCTGTGAATTTGACGAGAACTGTTTTGAAGGGAAAGCCAAGTGCATCCGGAGAGAGTTTCTAGCCGTAGGATTTTGATGGGTTGTTATAACCACTGTTCATCACTTGATGCTACAATCACGATATCAAAATAACTGCCTAGTCATTGGTGAACACGTTGTTATCACTTTTGTGACAAAAACAGTATGACTTGCTAAGATTGCTAAGATTGCCCTTAACTACACTGCCTTAGGGGCTTATAATTCAAAAACGGCATAGTGATATTTTTTTCATTTTATCAGAGCAAATGGCTACGAGTGAATTAAAGCTTAGAGCTCATCCAGAGCAGAGCAAAAATACTCCTAGTCACCTAGAACCCTGGCCAAAGAGACTCGCACGTAAGCCGAAGGTGAAAACTTGGGTTTACTTGCGGCCTGGACTTTTGCGGACTTGCGTTGACTTGCGCTCGCCTTGCTCGAGATCAAATTTGCACGTTAGTCGACGCAAGTTTACCATCTTCTGGACACCCAATCCAATTCAACGCAACAGTAGTTCTTATAGCAACCTATTAGCCCATGAAACACGGGATATATGCTAAGCCCGTAGCCTTGGAATGGTTTGTTTTTGCGACTTGCGTGCACTTGCGAGGAAACTTGCAAGTCCGTTTGGCCACCCAGAGTCTCGGCGCAAGTTCAACTTGCGAGTCCGTTTTGCGATGGCTCAAAACGTTAAAAATACTCCAAAACTGCAGCGTATATGAAATACACGTTCCAGTGCACTGTCGCCTCGCATCCTTAATGTACGCTCATGAAATAATCGTTAAATATTCTTTCTCATTACTTCCAGGGTGTACATCCTATTGGGACTGCCCACTCTATTCTGATTGCATCGGAGGAGTATGCAAGTGCATGGTCAACTTTGTAAGGGCCAACAACGGAACATGCATCTTTGGTAAGACATCGCATAGAGCGTATAGAGCAAGGTGTCAGATGGTTTATGTAGTTATCTTGACACTATCAACAGATGCGTTCTTACATCAATAGGAATGATAATAGTACTTATTAGTGTTAAAATATTCTCCACAAATAACGTAATTCTTATTACAGTAGTAAAGTAACAATATTGCGATTTGCAGTACAGTAGCTAGCTAAACCGTGGAGGTCAGAATATTTAACCCTCCAGCTCGAGACGCGTTAAAAATCCACCTAGTATTCGTAATTTAGATAATAGGAATACCCTCAATTACACTGCTTTAGGGGCTTATAATTCAAAGCGGCATAGTGATATTTTTTCATTATATCGAATGTTAGTAAGCATGATAGGACGCAAACGTTTGGTGAAGTTTACTTTCTGTACATAGGGTCCAGAGCCACTGCAAATTTTCAAAACTATAAGGTGGCTGTGAACACTATGCAAAGTCTGCATACGGGCCTAGTGGCTCATCAGGCCGGAGCTTATCCCGGTTTCAGTAGCATGAAGCGACAAGGAGTATTTCTACTCCCCTCTGGATGGGATACTTGTCCATCGCAGGGTTACCTCGTCGGTACCATTACACACCATTATCACTTAGCGGCCATTTTGAGTCCCAGGGAATCAGAAAGCTTTGGACTGGATGAGAGGTTGGACGGGCAAAATCTTTTGTTTCAGTGTTACGTGATAAAGGTCTATTTATACACCTGGGTGGAGAGAGGCACCATGAGAGAAAAGTGTCTTGCCCAAGAACATAACACAACGTCCCTGGCCAGGGCTCGAACCCGAAGCGCTCGCTCCGGAGTCGAGCGCACTAGCCATGAGGCCATCGCGCCTCCACCTGAACTCTATGTACAGTTCTTTAAAACTTTGCGAAAAGTTGCATCTTATCATGCTTATTAAAAGTTGATAAAATGGAAAAAAATTTAACCGTGCCGCTTTTGAATTAGAAGTCCCTAAACCTGTAATTAAGGGTGTTTTAACAGGGGATACTGTTGGTATGATAACTTACTGTGTCACCAAAATGATAACAACGTTGTTAACACCATCCAGATATAAAATATTTTCCAAAACAGAAGTGTCATACGCTTTAATGTAAGAATAGTTAAATTAATATTTTCAGCCTAAAATTGGCAGAAACTGAAATAAAAATATTCGGCAACGGCCGGAAAAACAATGTTCTTATAAAGAGGAGTATATATGTTTTTGGTCTTGATGGCTCGGAAATTGACGTTATTCGAAGTGATTCTCTAGCTATGGAAGAGTACAGTACCTGTAATAACACATCGCCAAGCTGTTGTACACCATCGTTGGACGCTGAATTTTTTTTCAAATTATTTTAATATTATCGAATATTAGTGATTTTATGCGAGAAACTTTGCTGCTAAAGCGATATGTTCTGTGGACAGCAGCGCGCTTCGTTCTTGAGCAACCTAAGATTTTTATTCTCAAAGGGCTCTCCATCTGTCTAAGGAAATGGTTACGACTGAGTCCGTTTGGCCACCCAAAGTCTCGGCGCAAGTTCAACTTGCGAGTCCGTTTTGCGAGGGCTCAAAACGTTTAAAATACTCCAAAATTGCAGCGTATATGAAATACACGTTCCAGTGCACTGTCGCCTCGCATCCTTAATGCACGCTCATGAAATAATCGTTAAATATTCATTCTCATTAGTTCCAGAGTGTACCATCGATGCGCACTGCTGGAAGGACGATCTCACATGCATCAGAGGAGTATGCAAGTGCAAGGACGGACTTGTAGGGGGCAACAACGGAACATGCATCCCTGGTAAGACATCGCATACAGCGTATAGAGCAAGGTGTCAGATGGTTTAGTTATCTTGACACTATCAATAGATGCGTTCTGACATCAATAGGAATGATACTAGTACTTGTTACATGTAGTGTTAAAATATTCTCCACAAATAACGTAATTCTCATTAAAGTAGAAAAGTAACAATATTGCGATTTGCATTACAGTAGCTAGCTAAACCGAGCCGGTCAGAATATTTAACCCTCTAGCTCCAGACGCGTTAAAAATTCACTTAGTATTCGTAATTCAGATAATGAGGATGCATTTGCCGAAAGAAATTTTGCTCTGGGATATTTTCCATGGATCGTCCACTGTGCTTGGTCTCAAACTAAACTAAATTTCGTTCAGTTTACGCTAAATTAAACTTCGTTCAGTTCACGCACTCAGTCAATAAACTCCTGTTATTCGCATTTGATCATTGTTTCAGGGCCTTTACATTCATGCCAAAGAGAGCTCGATTGCCATATTGAAGCACGCTGTTATAGAAGATTGTGCTTTTGTAATAAAGGTTTTATCGGAAATGGGAAATACTGCAGAGGTAATTATTGTGTCTCTATGAAATCTAAGAACGGCCACGTCCCTTCTAATCTCATGGTCAAATGTGTTACTCGTTAGGGCTTCTCTCAGCTTTAAATTCCCACCCCTCCCAGACAAGATTGTTAAAGGAAAAAAAAAGAATCAACCATATATACAAGAAACGAAGTAAATCCAAAGTACTTTTTTTTCATGTGGTGCTGTAGTCATCTGTCTCTTAGTTATCTTATCATGCCTTATTTTCTTTGACTTTTCAAAGAGTCAGAACCATGTACGAAGCATTGTCAAGGGGATTATGTATGCAGGATTGATCCACTGATAGGCCCCCAATGCGTATGTGATGGCTCACGTGTAGACCGTGGTAATGGAAAGTGCGTCGGTATGTTGCTTTATCTGAACAAAACTCAATACTTTGTTTCTTCTAAAGATAAGGAGGAAGCAAATGAAAGGTCAATTTACAGAGAAACTCGTATACTCACACTCAATTTTGGCACTAAGATTGTTTTTTTAACCAAGCTTGCAAAGCGCGAAAGTTTTCTGACGAGGAATTTTGAGGAATTGTCGTTCTATGATTCTTTGTTTGTCTGATTTGAATACAAAATTATTTCGATTACCCTTAGGCATCAGATTCTAATGAATCACTATGTCGTTTTCTCCAGAAATAACTGAACGTTTCAGAGAAGGTCAGGAGTGCCCCGTTGATCACATTTGCGGCCAGGTCTCTGACGGCTCTTATGAGCGCACTTGCCACGAAGGTTATGCAATGATCACTTCAGGAAGAAACAACACATGCCAAGTTACCGATTTGAATAAATTAACATGAGAAGAAATAAGCTAGCAAGAATATTTCCAATTATTTTCCAATAATTTTATGGAAGTTTGATAAAGTACATTCTCAAACTCATTAATGATTCATCAAGCTAAAACAAAGAAAATCACAATAGGCCTTATCACGGTTTCCGACGCCGTTTTGACGGGTAGGCAAAGCGGTCAGAAATTACAGTGTTTGTATGGGAATCCGATGGCAAAGAACTTTTTCCAAAATCGAATTTTACGCAATTTGTGAATCGCAATGTTAAAATATCAGGTGGAAGATTGTATTCACCAAGTTTGAAGGATGTAACTTAACTAGAAGACGCTCAGTTAATTTTTATAATTTAGCATACATTTGTCTGTAACTTTTTTTTTCGGCGCCGCCGCGTCTTCCCAGCCAAATTTACAGACAAATGTATGGAAAATTATAAAAATTAACTGAGCGTCTTCTAGTTAAACTACAACCTTCAAACTTGGTGAATACAATCTTTCACCTGATATTTTAACATTGCGATTCACAATTTGTGTAAAATTCGATTTTGGAAAAAAAGTTATTTGCCAATGGATTCCCATACAAACACTGTAATTTCTGACCGCTTTGCCTACCCGTCAAAATGGCGTCGGAAACCGTGATAAGGCCTATTGTGAAGGAGGTTTTGATACCCGGTCTTAATTAGCATAGAATTTGACGATTTTACCTCTCGATTTTCTCCTTAGTTTTTGTTTCGATTGAGAAGATATATCAAATACTCGAGACAGTGTTTCATCGGCTATCCAAACACCTCGAATTTCGTCAAAAATACTCCGCTGCGCGTCGTATTTTCAACTCTCTTCTCGGTGTTTTGATATCCCGATGAAACACTGTCGCTCGTGTTTGATATATAACGAAAAAAGTCGCTCGTTGGAACATATAATTTCTGAGGTCTGGCAAAAAGGCTGTTGTATTCTGGGCTCACGCGATATTTGCAGTTTAGGCTAAATACGTTCTTAATTAGATTCTTTTTTCCTATGAAGGCGATAAAGTTGTTGATTACCAGGAAATTAAACAAACTAGGTTTTGGTTCTCAAATATACAGTATTTGTTCACAGCTGTATGATAGAGCCTAACACAACTGATTGCAGATTACTGCTTGATCTTGCTTGGTTGGCTAAACAGGTTCACATATTTTGGGTATTAACTGGCAAATTTCTGTCAGCAGGTTCACTTCTTAAACCACTAGGTTCTCACAATCGGCTAAACGGTATAAAGTTCTTTCTTTTTTAACGGCAAAACAAGCGGAAAAACAAAAACAAAAACAAAAAAGCACCAGCCATATGTTCGGTGCTTATAACATTTCTGCCAGAAGTTATGTCCTTCATCAGGTTTAAGGTGGCTCAAAACAGTTTCTAGCGCTTAGATTTTAATGGGTTGTTATAATCACTTGATGCTACAATCACCATATCAAAATAACATCCTAATCATTGGTGAACACGTTGTTATCATTCTTGTGACACAAAAGGTTACAATAGCAACAGTTTGACTTGCTAAGAATACCCTTTATTATACTGCTTTAGGGGTTTATAATTCAAAAACGGCATAGCGATTTTTTTATTTTATCGAATGTTAATAACCGTGATAGGACGCAAACTTTTGGTATGGTTTAAAAACCTTCTGTACATAGCGTCCAGACCCATGGCAAATTTTCAAAACCATATGGTGGATCTGAACACTATGTACAGAATTTTAAAACTTTGCCAAAAGTTGCATCTTATCATGTTTATTAAAATTTGATAAAATTAAAAAAAGCACAGTGCCGTTCTTGAGTTTTAAGTCCCTAAAGCTGTAATTAAGGGTGTTTTAACAGGTCATACCGTTGCTATGATAACTTACTGTGTCACCAAAACAATCACAACATGTTAATACCATCCAGACATCAAATATATTCCAAAACGGAAATGCCCTAGGCTATAATCTAACAATAGTTGAAATAATATTTTCAGTCTAAATCGACAGAAAAATAATAATATTCAACCTCGGCCGGAAAAACAATATTGTTATAAAAAGGAGTATATGTATTGGTCTTGATGGCTTGGAAATTGACGTTATTCGAAGTGATTCTCTAGCTATAGAAGAGTGCAGGACCTGTGACAACATTTGGCGAAGCTGTTGTACAGCATCGTTAGACGATGAATTTTTTCCTTTTTTAAAATTTTTTCAGTATTATCGAATATTTGTGATTTTATGCAAGAACCTTGCTGAAGCCATATCTTCGGTGGACAGCAGCACTCAGACTGGTAGCTGAAATCACTATGAAACAACTTCATCAGGGAGACTGAGAGACACACGCCAGGTGTAGGAGCCCTAGTCTTTGTCAGCGCGCTTCGTTCTTGAGCTAAGATTTTTTATTCTCAAAGGGCTCTCCATCTGCCAGAGCAAATGGTTACGAGTGAATTATAGCTTAGAGCTCATGCAGCGCAGAGCAAAAATACTCCTAGTCACCTAAAGCCCTGGCCAAAGAGACTCGCACGTAAGCCGAAGGTGAAAACTTGGGTTTACTTGTGACTCCGTTTGGGCAGGACTTGTGCGCACTTGAGTTGACTTGCGCTCGCCTTGCTCGAGATCAAATTTGCACGCAAGTCGACGCAAGTTTTTCATCTTCTGGACACCCAATCCAATTCAACGCAACAGTAGTTCTTATAGCAACCTATTAGCCAGTGAAATACGGGATATAGGCCAAGCCCGTAGCCTTGGAATGTTTTTTTTTTTGCGACTTGCGTGCACTTGCACGCAAAGTCTCGGCGCAAGTTCAACTTGCGAGTCCGTTTTGCGATGGTTCAAAACGTTTAAAATACTCCAAAACTGCAGCGTATATGAAATGCACGTTCCAGTGCAATGTCGCCTCGCATCCTTAATGTACGCTCATGAAATAATCGTTAAATATTCATTCTCATTAGTTCCAGAGTGTATCGCTGCTAAGGACTGCTATGGGGATGAAATCGCATGCATCGGAGGAGTATGCAAGTGCAGGGACGGACTTGTAAGGCACGACAGCCATATATGCATCCATGGTAAGACATCGCATAGAGCGTATAGAGCAAGGTGTCAGATGGTTTAGTTATCGTGACACTATCAATAGATGCGTTCTGACATCAATAGGAATGATACTAGTACTTATGAGTTTTAAAATACTCTCCACAAATAATGCAATTCTCATAACAGTAGAAAAGTAACAATATTGCGATTTGCAGTACAGTAGCTAGCTATAGCGTGCCGGTCAGAACCACTGGATGAAATAATAGATTTGATCATATTTGGCTCTAAGACAAATATGAGACAAATCTCATGTTATATTTGTCCTGGTTGTGAAGACAACAAATGTTTGTCCCTGATGAATGCAGGACAAATACATTTAGTAAATAAACCCCTTCAGGCGGCTGGTATGTCGGCTGATAATGTCCGCGGCTGAGAGATTGTCCGAAAAATGAACATTTGGCCGAGAAGCGAAGCTTCGAGGGCAAATGTGAAATTTTGAGGACAATCTCTCAGCCAAGGACATTATCAGCCGACATACCAGCGAGCCAGAAAGGGGTTTATTTATTTTATAACCCTCCCATTAATTTTCAGTTCGCAAAAAACCGCTCGTAAACTTGGTAAAAAAAGCCATTGGTGATCTGATGGCGAATGCGGGTGATTGACGTGAGGGAGCAACGTAAACTAACCTTATCTCCACTGTGATTAAACCAAATTTGACAAGCTGTCATGTGAAATTAATTCTTCGCAACGCCCCTTGGATTAAAAAATCGAAAACTTGGCGCTTTTGGTTCATATTTTCCGACGTACTGTTCATAAACTTGACTAAAAAGAAATGTATTTCAGTCTCAGAATTTACATCTGTGAAACACAGAATGTGTAAAATCTGTAGCACTTGAAGGTGGACTGATTTTCGTCTCTCGCTTTAGATGAAGTACTTCAGCCGGTTGTTGTTTTTTTGAGCTAAAGGTCACCGGGTTTCATCTCGCGTTGGTTTTCATAGCCTCTCTTTCCGAAGTAGAGAATGAATTTGCAAAACTTTCTGGAGTATTCAGGCCAAGCTGATTTGCTGCATAGAGGACTTCAAGGTCTTCGCCGGAAATTGGACGCTGGTGCTTTGTGAAAGAAATCAATCCCTGTCGCGCAAGATCTTTCAGTGATAGATTCGTTTGCCGGCTTGAATACTTATCCCAAATAATGGCAAACGGCTTTCTTTGAAGGGAACCGGAAAAAAATCTTTCCAGCCCGGAACGAATTGGCTTTCACAGTGTTCCGACTGTATGGTTTTCCTTCCACTGAATTTTCTGGCTTCTGCGTAAAAAAGGTTTCAACATGGTTGACAATTCTGCCGGCTCCATGATTTCAAGTGCGACTGGAATTTTTCTCTCCTTCCTGCACGCTAAAGTCGAACGTGAACGGTTGGTTTAGTTTATAGTTAGTTATTACATTGTATTATTTTGTAATATAAAATGAATCGGTTTAAATCTACGTAGGACTAAATATTAAAAGTCTACTCGTGAGCCTATCCACCTTCAAAGACTTTGACAGCGTATTTTGGTGACTTTTATGTACTTTCCGGAACAGCACTTGCCATCAGCTTTTTAATGTCACCATCGCTAGACTCAGTAACACTAGTTTGGTTTCCTTCCAAATTAAATAAGAGAAAAGAAAAGTTGAAAATCTTGTGCTGACTATGTTTCTCTTCGACGGAAAAAATCGGAGGACAAATATCGACTCGGGCGGGGGTTATTGCGTGATAACTATCCAGAGATTTATACCACGTGATGTAAAATAGCCAATAAAATCAATCAAAAATTAATGGGTGGGTTATAATTTTAAATAGCTCTTATCGCAGTTATCAGCGGTTTGACATGCAAACGAGGCGAAAGGGTCAATACTGCATTGTATTGACCCTTTAGCCTCGTTTGTGTGCCGCTCTAAACAAAGAAATATTTGACAGCGGGCTCAACTCCGATAACAGCTATTGAAGCCATATCTAGCCAAAGTACAAAAGTAAGACAAATCAGACAAATGTGTTAAACAATGAAAGCCACAAGCTAAGGCTTCGATGAATCTGCCTCTCCGATTTTTTTGGCCCGTTTGGGTTTGCCTTCTTTGTACCACTACAGGGACAGATTTAAGCATGGTGGATTGAGTGGTTAGGCCCCTCCTTTTATAGAAGCAGAAAATAAAAATGTCAAGTGTCAAATTCACTTCCACAAATTTATTTTTCTCAAAACAATTTCCCTGGAATGGTATACTGTACGTAGATAGATTATCAGGAATGGTAAGTAGATCACAAACTTATATAAAGTTATTGTCTCTTCAAATGACAGTATCTACATACATACATGCTTATACATGTTCCTGTTAATGCATACACATTCCTATATTTGCATTTTGATACATTGTATACATAAATTACCACATTATCACAAAATATAGTCAAACAAGAGTAGCAAAGGACAGATATGCCACTGAGCTTTTCAATTAACAGTAAAGTCATTCGTACAAAGTCACATACTTCTAATAATATAGAAATGTTATCACAAGTGCATGTTCCTTTCGAGTGGCAAAACAAAGAAAACTTTTTCCCCCTTCCTCTTTTGCACAGTTCCAACAAATTTGCTCGAAATCCTTTGAACAGGAATAAATGAGGCTAGACCTAATGGTTCAAAGATGTCCTTGCGCCATATCTCTGTAGTGTCACTCTGATGCTCTGTAGTGCCACCTTTCGAGTGGTAAAACAAAGAGAACTTTTTCCCCCTTCCATTTTTGTACAGTTCCAACAAATTTGCACGAAATCCTTTGAACAGGAATAAATGAGGCTAGACCTAATGGTTCAAAGATGTCCTTGCAGCATATCTCTGTAGTGCCACCCTGATGCATGTGTCTTTTAGGATGCTCCTGAAACCAGTCAACTCTGGCCAGAATAAGAGTTCTCCATTCACCATCAAGAAAACCATTCTGCTTTAAATAGTACCTCACTACACCAGGCCTTGCATTACATTCATTTACTCCTACCCAAGGAGCAATGATGTCGGAAGACCGCTGACTTCTTGAGTCAAGTGTACCATAATGCTCCCCAAAAACTTCGAACCCAGCAAAGTGATGAACTATGGCTGTTCCTTTTTTTCCATTTCTTCTCCTTGAAGAAACGCTGAGTATGAATGCAATAGAAAATTCAGTTTGTCGTCATCAAAATAGTCCATTCTGTGTGGTGATATACAAGAAAACAATGCAGTGTTAAACCAAAGGTTTCTCTTTGTTATTGGACCCTGTGATAGGGATAAGTGTTTTGCAGCAGAACTGTCATCATAAACAGGATCCATAACAGAAGTTATCAGTTGACTGAAGACAGGTCCAAGTTGTTCCTTAAATAGACTTGATGTCCCTGATGTCTTGGTCCCGTAGAAACTTTCGCATTAATTGAATTTCAAACGCTCTCTGATTAGTCTTGAAGTCCCCAAGGACACCATTGAATCGTTCAAATGAAAAAAAGCCAGAAATTATGCACTGGACCATAATCCACAACACAGTTGATAAGTGGGAATGCAGGTGCATGTTAGGAGTGACTTCCAACTGTCCATATTTTGTTTCAAATTTCTTGCAGAATTGCATGAGTGAAGTATGGGCCAAAGCCAGGGAGCGATAAGTTATAATAGGAACATATTAAAATATGTGGCAAGCCTTCACAAGCGAGCGCTCCGGGTTCGAGCCCTGGCCTGGGACATTGTCTTGTGTTCTTAGGCAAGGCACTTTACTCTCACAATACCTCTCCCAACCCAGGTGTATAAATTGGTACCGGCGAATTTAATGCTGGTGGTAACCCTGCGATGGACTGGCATACCATCCAGGGGAGAGTAGAAATATTCCCAGTCACTTCATGCTACTGAAACCGGGATAAGCTCCGGCCTGATGGGCTCTCTTGGCTCGTATGTAGACTTTACCTTCACAAACAAGAGCCACAGTTTATAGTCTTCAAAAGGAAGATACTTTTTCAAAGCAAACTCTGAGTAAACAACAATCCACAACTTCCACTGGTCAGATGTGAGGCTAACAGAATTTGATGCAATCTTGTTTGGAATCCTTCCCATATTGGACGTTACTTTCATGTTATCAATCAATTCTTGGATAGAGTTGAGACCAGCCTGCTTCAAAATTTTATGAATACATGTATTCCTTTAATATGTACAAACTTGATGGAAATGATGCTGCAAATAATGGCATCCATGGGATTTTATCAGACAAAACAGAAAAAAAAGCATGAAAGAACTTGAGCAAGATTTCTATTCCTCGATCAACAATGTTACAGTATGTCCACCAGTAACAAATAAAAAGAAGCAGCCAGTTGATGAGGATGTTCCTGTTGAATGATTCAGGATCGGTCTCCATGGCTCCAGGAAAGTTTGATTCATCCAGGTCATCCAAAACATTTTCTTCTAATAAATCATCACATACTTCTTTACTTAAATTAGGTAATAACTGCTCATGATATAAACCTTCCTGATCATCTGATTGCCCTATGGACTTGTGAATGAATTCTTCATCAAATAACCTCCTACATGTATCTTCTTCATATGTAGATTTGCAAAGTACATGTAGGACTCTGGATTCTTGATACTGTCCTCTGCAGTCAGTTTAAGTGAGAAAGCCAAATTATTGTCCATAGCTACATGTACATGTAAAATTGATGCTAACAGTGTATGTAGATAGCAATACTAAATTGTGTACATCAGTATGTTGTTCATTTCTGGCCTGCAGAGCTTTACAGTTGTGGATTAATCGTCCTCAACTGAGAGATGATTCTCAAAGTTTAATCAAGAATTAACCAGAATTCTCTACATTATTCTCATGGACGCAAATGCTGACCTTTTCTCTGACAGATTATCTCTCAGCTGCATGCATTATCCTCAGATATTCATGTATACCTTTACCCCGAAGAGGTTCATTTATTGTCCTAATGAAATGTTTGTTTAAAGTGTTGTTTTTCAATGATAATATAATAATTAAGTTGAAGGGATGAAAAACTGCATACATGTACCTGTAGAAAAAATGAAACTGTGCAAATGAAATGACCACAATCTTTGAAGTATTGTGGTCATTTCAGCGAAGGCTCTCATTTCTAAAAATTGTTTCCCCCACCCGCTGAATGACTGACCGAGCGAGAGAATTTGTTTTTCCCCAAGTAGGTGCTTGAATTCCCCTATATGGAATTTGTCTTACATTTACCGAGAAGGTAGACAGTAGATAATTTGACTTAAATGGAGGCTTACAGTTACCATGGTAATAAAATGACACTATAAATAGCCTTTATGCAGAGTTTGACAACAGCCTCACATGGTCATCCTGAAGATATGTGCACAGATTATTATTTAAAAATATATTTCAATTTATGGCACACACTATGGCAAACAGAAGCCAAAGGATGTAATGCAAAAGAGTCACAGACCCCATATTATAGCAGAACACCAATGGTACAAAAAAAAAAGATACAAAACAAAAATACAAATTAATAGTTATAGTAATAAGAAATATAAATATAGATATCGCGAAAACAAAACGTTCCAATACAATTTTAATCCATAAAAAACTTTCTAAAGCTTTAAAAGTATTTACACTAGTTGGCTCACGAATGGAAAGGGGAAGGGAGTTCCATGTTCCCACAACTCTACTAAAAAAAAATATTTAAAAACATTCGTTCTTGCATATCTCATCTTTAGAGTTAGGGCCTGTTGACATGGAGGTGGGGGACCCCAGGTAGGTGAGGTAACCCGCCTAGTCGTGGTCGAAAAATGGCCAGCGTTTACATGCAAACTTACAACCCCGGGGTCCCGGGGTGACTTTACTTGACGTTGTTGCGCGGTCGCTAGGCATGTAAACATTGAAAATGGCGGACGAACGATGCATTTTGGCGGTCAGTGTTATTTTATCTTTATTTTCTGCTCTCGCTGCAGCATTTCAATGCTGTGGCGTTTTACTGTCACTTTTTATGATACAAAGCCTCCGCCAGAGGCAGTTAACGGCCATATCGTTCTGGTTCAAATTTTTACGCGCTTTGGCGCGCTTGCAAATGTAACATGAACTCGACCCCGGCTAGGCGGGTTACCCCACCTTGAGTCGTTTACATGGCAAAATGCGACCCCGGCTAGGCGGGTTACCCTACCTGGCAGACCGGGCAACCCGCCTAGGCGGGTTACCCAACCTATCATGTAAACATGATCAAATAAAAATGACAGATTATATGGAGAGGCGGGTTACCCCACCTAGGCGGGTTACCTCACCTACCTGGGGTCCCCCACCTCCATGTAAACAGGCCCTTAACTTATCATTGTGTCTAAACAAATAGTGTTCAGTTTCCTTATAGAAATCTAAATAAGGTTTAACATCAATGTCAGTTATGTAAAAAAAGTAAGAACTGCAAATAATCGCCTCTTTTCCAGTGATAACAGATTTAATTTCTTTAGGCGGTCAGCATAGCTGTCATCAGTTCTTAAGATAAATTTAGTTGTCCTTTTTTTAACTTTCTCCAACTTTTCAATGCCTTTTTTGGGGTAAGGAGACCATATTACAGAGCAGTATTCTAAACTTTGATCGTACAAGAGTACAGTAGAGTGTTCTCAGAGTCTTGCGGTCTTCAAAATCTCTGCAAGATCTGCTAATTAGTCCCAACATTCTATTCGCTTTGGCCACTACTTTGTCTATGCGCAAATTCCAACGCAAATGCTGATCAGTGGTTATTCCAAGATCTCGATATTCATTGACCTCCTCCAAAACTGAGTTATGTAAAAAGTAATTTGAAATAAAAGGCGGTTTCGTCTTCGTGATTCTCATTATTTTACATTTCCTTACGTTAAAATCCATAAAGTTGCGCAAGCTCCATCGATGCAGGTTATCCAAGCCCTCCTGGAACATGTTTTAATCTGAAGATCTGAAGCAGATTATCTGAGAGCCAGAGGTTTATAATCTTTGCCTGCTACCATGTAGTTTGAGCTGTGAGAAACCCTTAAAACATGTCAGCTTATATAGGCATAATTTCTAGGTCTCACCTTCAGAAACACTAACCACAATCACCACTGGCTAAATCTGCTCTGAAGCATTCTTCATAATCCTCAAAACTATCGCGGATTTTCGAGCTGTGAACACTGCCACTTTCAGCTTCCGAGGCAGATTCCTTTCTCTCTGCGATTCGCGTACCTCGACTAACAAAGTCATCATAGTGACTGCAATAGTACCTCTTTCTTCCCATTTCCAGGAAAGATACTGAGCTAAAAGTTTTACGATACTCGAGAAATAGCGGCGACGGATCTACTAAGAGCAAGTTGTGAGACTGTAGTCACGTGATGCTTTTCCTCAAAACGAAGAATCCAGAACGGCCACTTTCACTTCGCTTGTATTTCTATTGCGTGAGAAATGGACCATTTCCGAGTTACCTAAAGCCTCTCTTTCAAAGCGAGGTGCACAACCATTCATGTGAAAATGAGTTTAATTTGCATGTGAATGAAATCTCCTTTTCATATGAAAGGTGAGCACAAGACTCGCTTTGAGAAAGAGGCTAAAGGTAACTTGGAAATGGCCTATTGCGTCCTCTCCGTCGTTGATCTTTAAATCAGTTGGTCGCGTATTTACTGTTCGCTGTTTTGCAATATGTCTGCTACAGGGAGATCGCTGAATTCGAGAACTTCTCCGTCCGAATCACCTATATCAAGGCCCTTGAATCAACGTCAACGGTGAGTTTCAAATGCCACCTGCTATTGTGAGGTTAAAATTTTTCCAGCCGCGGTACGTGTTACATTTGTTGTTTAATTTTCCTATCATTTTGGACTTCATTATTTAGATAACTCCCAGAACAACTCCAATTGCGCCACGAGAGCAAGGCCGCCAGCGGATTTCTTTCGAGAGATCTCTCTCTCGCTCTGAAAACTGTAGACGCTGTGATGTTGTATCTGACAGTGAGTCGGAACCTGAAGTTCCCACGCGCCCCGTGCAATAATTCCAATCACTCGCCTTCAATTCTTCCCTGTAGAACGCCATCTTCCAGTTCACCGAACGGCCGATCAACTCCGGTGAACGCGCCACTATCTACTGTCAATACTAGAGGAAGTTGTTGCGACCACGAGAGGCTGTTTGATGCTCTTCAAAGAAAAGTTAGTTTTCTCACAGAAAAAAAATTGGCAATTTACAAGGGTCATCCACCACTGTTGTGACACAAAGGAGAAGTGAAAACCTTCCAAGAGATATGGTGGTGGGTATTAAAGTTTATGTTGCTGATATCATGCGCACAAATGTCATCACCAGGGGCGGCCACTTTGCTTGTTTTTAAACTGAGCCTCCTAAAGGGAAGTTGCCGGGTTCGGGGGAGGGAGTAAGGTGGAGTGACCTTCTTCTTCACAGTTCTCACATTCAATTCCTCAATAGTTATTTGTGAATACCTACTGAAGATTCTTAAAAATTTCCGTTACTTTCACGTCCTCCCTTGTTTAAATGATAGTTTGCTAGGGTCACGATGTTTGAAGATCTGTGTGGCCTGAACAGGGTCAAACAGGGGTTGTTACTACAGGTGGTCGCGGTCGAAATATTGGCCGACAGTCGACCGAGATATCAGTCCCCTTGGTAAAGTCCGTGTTCGAGCCAAGTGGCCCGTCAGGCGGGAGGTTATCCCGGTTTCCATAGCATGAAGCGACTAGGATGGTATGCTAGTCCATCGCAGGGTTACCGCCAGCATTAAATTTGCCCCTATCCATTTATACACCTGGATGACGAGAGGCACCGTGAGAGTAAAGTGTCGTGCTGAAGAACACAACGCAGTGCCCAGGCCGAGGCTCGAACCAGGACCGTTCAATCCGAGGTCCAGCGCACTAACCATTAGGCATGTCCACTTACAGACCATAAAATAGGCATTTCTGCTAAACTGGAAACCCTGCTAGCTTGTAAATGGCCAGTTAAACGAAAAGCAAAACCTCCCGAACGCGAAGTAACCGTTTTTATTATATATATATAAATATATATATATATATATATATATATATATATATATATATATATATATATATATATATATATATATATATATATATATAAATGAAGACAAACGATAATCTTTTTTTACACACCTATATTTCGACTCCGTACAAGAGTCTTCATCAGGGTAAAATACAGTTGCCCTGCACGCGTCATACTATATTTACAAGTTTCAAATAAAAAATCCATGCGCCTGCGCGTGCTCCAATAATTCTTTAACTCTCCTACACGCGCGCGCCAACTAAATTAACAGCAGTTCACATACGTCTAGAACGCCTATTTTGCACAAAGAAAAAGTCATTGTCATTTAATCCATTCGGACGTAGAGTCTTCAGTTTATAGGCCCATTGAGCCTCCTTCTCTCGCAGCTGTTCTTCACCATTAACCCGGTCTATCAATTGAATCCTTACGTCACTTAGTCCACAGTGTCCTTCACTACAGAAATGTTGGTACAAGAGGTCGTCAGACTCTTTCTCTGCCTGCCCTAACATTTCGTGCCGTCTGATTCTAGACTTATGGTTATTAAATCTGAGTCTAAACTTTGTAATTGTGGAGCCCACATACTGCAGCAAACATTTCTTACAGGTGACTAGGTAAACAACATTATTAGAATTACAGTTAAGGCTGTAATTGATTGAATACCTTCGATCGTCCTGCGAGCCCTTAAAGTGACTGTGCTCATCAAAGTATTTACAAACTTCACATCTTTTCGATGAACATTTCACTGTTCTAATAACAGACCTTTTGGTCCACGACTGATGTTTATAATGTGAGAAAGGATATAAGGGATTACATAAGGCGAATACGGCTAAGAGAGTATTTCTATTGCGAGGATGAGGTTGATGGGGACTTTTCTGAGATGCCGGCGTTTAGAACGAAATCTACTTGGTGTCCGGAAAGAAACAGGGAAATGGCGCTTGAGACATATGTGGAAGCCCTCGAAAGAAAAATTCTATCACATGATTTAAATGTAAAATGTCAGCGTAATTTAACACAGGATGAGCAAAAGGCTTTAGAGAATTTACGGGGTTATGATGATATTATTATCAAACAAGCTGATAAAGGCTCTGCGGTAGTGGTAATGGATAGGGAGGCCTACATACATGAAGCTACGGGTCAATTGGATAATTCAGAAGTGTACATGTTATTGGACGGAGATCCTACTCACGACATGGTGGAAAAGATTAATGAGAAGATTCGCGAGAGTTGGGAGAAGGGGAATATTGATGAAAAAACAAAGGACTATCTGATGGTTTCAGGGGATGTGAAGCCTGGTAGGTTTTACCTATTGCCGAAAATACATAAACGGGGATGTCCTGGAAGGCCAGTTATTTCAGGGTGTGGTACCCCTACCGAGAAAATCTCTGCGTTTGTAGATCACAAAGTGCGACCATTAGTACCGGAAATGAAATCATACATCAAAGATACTAATGACTTTTTACACAAGTTGGGACAAATTGGAGAGCTACCAGAGGGGGCGATATTGTGTACAGTAGATGTTGTTGGGTTATACCCTCACATTCCACACAATGAGGGTTTGGAGGCTTTAAAAGAAGCACTTGGCAATGTGGAAGGTCGGGTTGAAGCAGAACAACAAGGATCTCTTAATGAAGACATACTGTCGTTTGCAGAGTTGGTATTAAAGAGTAATAACTTTGAATTTAATGGTAGACATTATCTTCAAAAACGGGGAACAGCGATTGGGACGAAGATGGCTCCTTCGTATGCGAACGTGTTTATGGACAGGTTGGAGAGACGTTTGATTGAGAATGCGGAGGTCAAACCACATATTTGGTGGCGGTACATCGATGATATTTTTATTGTTTGGACAGAGGGAGAGAGGAAGTTGAGAGAATTCATCGATTACCTCAACAACGCGCATGAGACGATCAAATTCACCTACAAATGGTCGGAGCACGAGATTGAATTTCTAGACGTCACGGTGCTAAACGAGTCAGGGGTGTTGGAGACGGATGTTTTTATTAAGCCGACCGACAGTCATCAATATTTACATTACAGTTCTTGTCACCCAGGTGCGTGTAAAAGAAGTATTCCATTTGCCCAGGCGATGCGGTTACGTAGGATATGTTCGAAATCTTGTTTTTTTGAAAATAGAGCGGGAGAGCTGGTGAAGTTTTTGATGGAGAGGGGCTATAGGAAGGCCTATGTGGAGAGTCAGGTGGATAAGGTAAGAAGGATGTCCAGGGCTGAAGTGTTGAGCAAAAGTAACCAACCACGCTCCATAAAAACGCCCTTTGTGGTAACATACCATCCTCGTTTGCCGGACATCAGCAAAATACTCAGGGAACTTCATCCTATTCTGGGGTTGTCGGAGAGATGTAAGAACGCCATCACGAGTGTTCCATCTGTGGCATTTAGGAAACCAAAGAGCCTGGGGGATTACTTGGTGCGCGCGAAGGTGGACAGTCGTGGACCAAAAGGTCTGTTATTAGGAACAGTGAAATGTTCATCGAAAAGATGTGAAGTTTGTAAATACTTTGATGAGCACAGTCACTTTAAGGGCTCGCAGGACGATCGAAGGTATTCAATCAATTACAGCCTTAACTGTAATTCTAATAATGTTGTTTACCTAGTCACCTGTAAGAAATGTTTGCTGCAGTATGTGGGCTCCACAATTACAAAGTTTAGACTCAGATTTAATAACCATAAGTCTAGAATCAGACGGCACGAAATGTTAGGGCAGGCAGAGAAAGAGTCTGACGACCTCTTGTACCAACATTTCTGTAGTGAAGGACACTGTGGACTAAGTGACGTAAGGATTCAATTGATAGACCGGGTTAATGGTGAAGAACAGCTGCGAGAGAAGGAGGCTCAATGGGCCTATAAACTGAAGACTCTACGTCCGAATGGATTAAATGACAATGACTTTTTCTTTGTGCAAAATAGGCGTTCTAGACGTATGTGAACTGCTGTTAATTTAGTTGGCGCGCGCGTGTAGGAGAGTTAAAGAATTATTGGAGCACGCGCAGGCGCATGGATTTTTTATTTGAAACTTGTAAATATAGTATGACGCGTGCAGGGCAACTGTATTTTACCCTGATGAAGACTCTTGTACGGAGTCGAAATATAGGTGTGTAAAAAAAGATTATCGTTTGTCTTCATTTGTGATGACTTATATTTTTTCTGAAGATTTCTGATTGCGACAGATGCTTGTGAAGAGTTATATATATATATATATATATATATATATATATATATATATATATATATATATATATATATATATATATATATATATATATATATATATATATATATTATATATATACCTGGTTTTTTGAAAACCGGGCTAGCAAAATTAACGACTCATTTTACTACTTGGCAGTTAAAAACAATAACATTCGTCCAAAGGCCGATTAAAAAGCTTTTATCTGACGCCGGGCAGTAGGTTAATGATCCCTAGAAGCATTCCAACGAGTCGAAGTTTAAAATGACGCAAATTTTAGAACATTTATTCAGTAACCTGACTTCCGGCGAAGTTTCAAAGCGGTGTCATTTCAGTCTAGAACTTTTTAAGCTGAGTTCGCTACAGCGATAAAGTGCCTGGTTAAGGCTTACATAGCAACTTATATAGTCAGCAAAACACTACTTTTCTCGCGGTCCGATAAACAAAATTTCTCATGGAATAGACAACAAACTGAATGAAACATAGTGCACAATTTGTCACCTTGTCTGCACAAAGACTGGCCTATGGTTCAATGTCATTAGAGCCCGCTGAAACTATACCAAGATACAATTTTGCCGAGTCGAGAAATGCTTTTTCCAAGGTACGATCAGCTAAGCTTAACACCGACGTAACAATATTAATGCCTGGCACAGACTATTTTGGCGAAACCGCACTTAAACAAGACATCGCATACATGTCAACACCATCGGAAATCACACATTCACACACTTTCGCTGCACTGGTTCAGGCTCTCATAGCAACTTAAATAGTCAGCAAAACCTTATCGTAGCTCAAATAAAAGGAAAGAACTCTTCTGTATGCCTTTCGAGGCCAGGAAGACTAAATTCACCGTATTTTCGTTGAATCACGAATTGTACAAGTTAATTAACAGTGCTTCAAAATGAAATTCGAGTCTAAATAAACACGAACGTACACTATGTCAAGGCCGCGGCGGAGAGCTTATCTATAACTTTCTAAAGGCCTGCATCGTCCTAAATAG